>JAAAKQ030297465.1:0-10214 GCA_010016005.3 Zanna intricata
GTTTCAATTAACCACACTTCTCAGGAGTGGTCGACCTGAGATTGCACAAGACTACACTTCATTCACATTCATACATCATCCTCATTCATCCTCTGAAGTAATACCTTAACAGTAGTTCTGGAGGCTAAAAGATAAAAGAAAATAAATGTATAAATCTGAGTGATGCTTATCATCATTTATAATTTTTACTGATACTGGACTGCCATTCCACGAAATAATACTTCGAAATCCGAAAAATTACCAAACTAATTCTCCTACTGGAAAATTCCTCCTGTAGGTTAAATTTTACTAGAATGCCTCATTTACCTCACCGGACTGGTCTAGTGGTTAATGCGACATCGCATATCAGCTGATTTCGAAGTCGAAAGTTCTAAGGTTCAAATCCTAGTAAAGATACTTTTATACGGATTTGAATACTAGATCGTGTATACCGGTGTTCTTTGTTGGTTGGATGTCAATTAAACACACTTCCCAGGAGTGGTCAATTTTATAAAACTACACTTCATTCACATTCATACATACCATCCGCACTCATCCTCTGAAGAAATATCTTACGGTTGTCCCGAATGTCAAACAGAAAAAAAGAGGGAATGTCTCATTTAGAATTTGTGAATTTGTAATACAATATCTGTATTAGGCAAACCGGAGACAACTTAAAAAAAAATTATACAAAAACATTCTCGAATTACTTAGTGGGCGTACGCTGACCACGTCATATAAACAGTTCACAAATATAATAATAATAAAAGCAAGCTAATTTTCACATATTCAGGTGAAACGGTGAGTTGTAATTAGCATAATTTTTTTTCTGTGATTTCTAGATTAAGTTATCGTTCGGAGGAAGAGTCTACCATTTTTTCGCATTCATCTCATTTATCTTTTCTTCTTTTAAAATTCATACCTGCATTAGTATGACTGTAACAAAACCTACTATATTATGGGGCCACTTTGAAATAAAAATAATCTTGTATATTATATGTAATCTGCAGCTTAAATTAAGTAAACACCTCAACTTCACCCGAATAATATCTCTTCTCTCTCCAAAAAATATTCAGAAATAACGTCTATTATTTTTGCAGAGAAATAATAAAATTAGTAAAATAAATGCTATCACGAGTAACTGAAACCGTTTAGGTATAAATAGTAAGCTTCCTTAAAGTTTTAATTTGATTTAGTGTCAACATAGGTTAAAATCAATATTTTAGTGGTGTTTACCTTCGTCTATCATGGTTACACAAATATATATATTTATTCATATTTTTAGAAATTTTTTTTCAGTCAGCAGCCACGAAAATGAAGGAAAAACGTTCCTTATCTCCTAATTTTCGTATGAAGCAGTTAGTATACGATCAGAGTCTGACACCTACTGGATCTGAATTTTTGTTTATCACAAAAATATTAATTCATTATATATTTTCCCCTTCAAGAAGTAGCCTAATTACAACTCATTTGAAATTTGTTAACGGTCGATGTTACTGTTATCATATATACATATATCTACTAGAATAATTTATTTGTTCTAAGATATTCGTTTAAAATTAAACATAGTTTATAAAACAATCATAGGATAAAACAAAAGACCTTTGTTGTCTCTTTTATTATGATCAAAAATATTTACGAAATATAACGATGAAATTTTTATGTAGTATAATGAAATTTACTACGGTACCATAACGCTGATGTGTCTTTGCGCGCGCGCGTATGTGTATTCATAATTAAAATGAAAAATCTGTTAAAATTCTGATATTTCTATAATTGCAAACTATTTTTTATCACCCAATCATCTAATGTTCACAATTACTTATTGCGTTTGCAAGTACAATTAATTATTGTTTTATTTATTCTATCATTATTTTTTTTTCTTTTCTCATTATTATTTCAACATAATTTTTGTATTTTTTTTTTATTACTGTTCCATCGTAAATCTATCATGCATAATTCATTAGTCTTAATAAATATAAGTCACTTCTTTTTCAAATTGTATGACTTTCACCGAAACGAATAGAATAATAAGAGCATGGGAAACTCTTTTGTCGCTTTTCTTTACTTCGTCTAAATAACAGTAGGATAATTTAGCTGATGTATGCGCATATAACTTAAAATATTTTGCATAATTTTGTTGAAAAACCAGGCTGATATAAATTTTCCAAGTCGTCTTGAAAGAAGTGTTCCGTTTCGTTGTTTCATGAGTCCAATTGCAGACATAAATCTCTAGACTTCTTTCTGTCCACTGTTTTTTCTTCGTGTTGCTTTGTCTGATGATTTAAAATAGCATTTGTTTTCAAGCTATTCTTTCCACCGCACTGTTACTTGTAAGTAACGGTGTTTAACACTGTGTAACTCTGTTTTCTGTCAGTTTTTTTCCGTAATTTTATTGAAAATTGTTTTATACGGACTTATTTTTTTGTCTATTTAATCCGCTACCTGTCCTTTTTATGTCAGTATAACTCTGACTAAGAGATTAGTTATTAAATTTAATGTTTTCTCTATTACTTTAATTTCTGATAACTATAAATTCTATATTTCTTTTTAAAAATTCAGATTTTGTTAAATCAGAATTTAAATATCTAATAATAATAATAAAAATAACGTTTTGTTTTAAAATAAGTAATTAGCAGTTATTCGTCCAATTATTTGAGTAAATACCAGGTTCAAGTCAAGTTGCCGAAACCAAAAATAGAATAAAAATAAGGCCAAATTATAACCCGGAGTTAAAATTAATATGTAATTTTTCAGCTTACTTTTTATTAATATATGAATAAATACTTTTTCATTTTTTGTAGTTTATTGTATCTTATTATTGTTGCGTTCTATTACTGTTTGTATTTTGTAAAATTTACAGATTTTACATTAAATGAAGAATCTACAAAACTCAGATTCTTATCGTTAAAAGATAAGAAATATAATTTTAAACAAGTGTATTACACAGATAAAATTAAATAACGGCATCGACTCACAAAAATGACGCAAAAGGTCAGTTCATTCTTATGAACGAACCTTGAAGTTTCCTTGAAAGTGTTCAACATCCAACGATATGTATAAATAAACGGTTGTTTTTGTTCGGACAGACCTTAAAAAATTATTAACCACGTTCTTTGGAATGTATACTGTGTGTGTTTATAGTTGGGGGTTGAGTTTTATGCTGCTATCACACCCCTGGGGTAAGGGTTTGGTATAATTTATCAATAAAATTCTCCCTCTTAATTTAAAATTTAAACTCGAATTATCGATTTATTCATCGGGATTTACGGTGTTAATTATTTTTTTGTTATTCCTTTTTTAAATGGTCTCATACTTTTGGCAGCATTCAGCTGGCATTAATATTCATTAATTCGTGTGCAGATGTATAGCTATTATCTGCCAAATCGAAATGTTATTTTTTCTTTTCACATTGCTATTCTCACTGCTTTTTGTATATTTAAATTTTCAAATATTTCTTATTTTTTTTGTACTTCTAGATAGGCAAAAAAATTAGTCGGCAAAAATTAAGTTTATATTATTAAAAAATAATAATAATATCCATCTTACAACTGATTTTTTAAATATTTGGAAATATTCTTCTATAGGATCTTCTTGAACACGTATTTTCAGAAAATTTGAAAATAAGTAGATATTTTATGTTTATTTGCAAATTAATTTTCGTTTTAAATTCTTAGTTTCATGGTATTTTTTTATGAAAAATATATACTGTAACAAGTACATTCTATCAGCTTAGGATTTCGTATATTTGTAACTTGCATAATGAATCTGTACTTATTATATATGTGTATATACAGTTTATCAATTGACGCCTTTCTTCTTGATAATATCAGTACAAATAATCAGTCAGAACTAAAGTTGAGGAAGTGCAGAATGTTAGGAAATAGTTTATATTAAACTTTTTTTTTCATGATAAATTGTCTTTGTCATATAAGTTATTTATTATCTCATCCAGATTCTGGTTGACTTTCTCAAATTATAGAAATCTATTTCTGAATTTTTGTACAAGGAAGTCATGTGGTGTCAGTATCAGATTATTTATATTTACACTAGCTCATTTTGTAGTAAGATATTATTTTAATTATGAAGTATTAAATTAATTAAAAGGCAATAAGTCTGTTAACTGATGAGTTCTTGTTAGAACAATTATGTTCGTTTACAAATCAGCTTATGATAAACCAATTTACTTTATACAAATACATATTAAGTACCAAGTAAATACTATTAAGTGTTCGGAAATATGAATGTACTATTTTGTTTAGCTAACTAAAGGTAGTGCAGTTTAGAATAGTGTACTTAAGGGATAAAGTAAGGGAAGTAATGGTGCAATTGAAAGCAGTTTATCTAACGTACGGCTGAATGTACTAAATTAGACAAACAGGTGGGTTTTATCTTTACTTACACAGTCGAGATGTTTTTACTCATCTTACCATCCTTCTGTTTCAGTTCACTCATTTCCTACGTTGATTAAATTACCTACTTCATTTACAAACTGTTGCATCATTGTTACCCGTATTTGTTAATGTTATTGCGTTTCAGTTTATATTCAATTAGTTTTTCCTTTTTTTTTTTTTACCTTTTTTTTTTTTTGTTTAACCTCCCGAACCACAGTTAAGTATTATATCAGAGGATGAAGATGAATGATGTGTAGCGTGTGTGAAAATACCATGCCTGACTGGGATTCGAACCCGGGACCTCCAGATGAAAGGTCAAGACGCTACCACTCGCGCCACGGAGGCCGGAAATTAGTTTATACCTACATATAATACAACATTAAAAATTCTTTTCTCATTAACAATTAGTCGGAAGAAAAATTTGTGCGCATAAATCTTTTTTCTATTTATATTGTTATTTGAAAGTTTGTAGTCCGGTATAGTGGAAAATAGAGAAATATTCAAATTGCCATTAGGAGCATAAAAATAATTAACTGAATAATTCGCTACCGTCAAAGAACGCGCGTAGTTTCATAAGTTAGCCGTAGTGTTTCATAAAGTAACACGGTTGTTGATACCTTTATGAAAGCTTTTTGACATTTATGAGATTAATAATTATTTATAAAAGTTATTTTAATAAAATTACTAGTTTGGTTTAAATTAGTGAAAAATTTGTTTCAATTACAAAAATATTGTAAGGAACATCTGAACTTTAGAATAAATATAAACCGTATTCAATTTTTCTCTTTTAATGGGTGCTACGTATTAGAATTAATTTTGGTGCATATTTTTTTTTTACATTCAAAAATCAAATGACATTTAAAAATTTCAATAAATATTTTTTTATATAGAAATTAAAATTATCTATGAGCAGTTTAATAATCGATATTAATTATTATATAAAAGAAAATAAATAAAATTTTATATGTATAATCTTTTTTTATAAAAAATAGCTATAGCTCTATATCAGATCATTAACTCATTATTTGGAATGCTTAAAACACCATCTCATATATTCACACCGAAAACAACTCCCGATCAGCTTGGAGAAATACAAATATATTGCATTGTTGTTTTTGTTTTTTCTTCAATAATTAACCTGTAAAATATATTTTTGAAAAATGTCAGTAAAAACTGAATTTTTTTGTTGTAGTTTTTAAAATAATGTATAAGCTAAGTTTAATTTTAAAATGTTCAGTTGTTTAAAAGTTGAATATCTCTTTATAAAAATTTTTTAATCAAAAATTACTATATTTTACATACTCATGTAAAAAAAAAAAAAATACATATATACCCCTAAACTTTTATTTAAATAAGTAATTTTTTCCCAGTTTTAATCGAACTAATTTCACAAATATCTTTACAGGAAATTACAGTGAATGCATTCTTAGATGAATTCAAGTCATCAAAAGATAACTTTGTTGTTTTAACTCTGACAAAATCACATTAGGAAAGAGATAGCTTTGAACTGCTTCCGCAAATTCAAACTTTAATTATAGCTTTTGAAATCAGACAAAGGATTTTCAATTCGTTGGGTGGTTTCTGGATTGTGGTCGTGTGAAAATGAGTTAGAAGTATTAAAAAATTCAAAGCAGCGAACGCTTGATTAATTATTAGGAAAAAATTAACAAAAACTTGATTTTTGTTTATTTTTTCACCTGAGGTGTGAGTTGACCTGCCGTTCGTGGCCAATGAGTAATCCATCCTAGTTTATTCTTATGATTTTATGATCTTAATAACTTAATAATTGAGCGCTTTGTCCAAAAATAAATATTATTTGTTGCTTTAATTCAATATCGTGATAACAAAATGTTACAGCATACTATTAATATTGTTACAAATTTTGTGGCAATTACCAAAAATTATGCAAATTATGGTAAACCTCATAAGGTAATTAATATGAAACATATCGAAATTGCTTTAGTAAGTTTAAACATTTTATTCATAATAATCTTTAGTAGTCTATAATATTTTAAGTCTGAATCAATGAAAACAACATTACAACTTCTTTCTAAATTCTAAATAACGTTTCATGAAAATTTCTACTGTGTTTCCAGTGATTTTATATTTTTTCATTTAAATACAGTTAATAATCCTTCTATTAGTCATGTTTTTATTACATTAATTTAAGGATTTGTGTAGTTATTAAATTTAAGTTCTATTTTTACCAGAAAAATAATTTAAAAAAAGAAAAAAATTACCAGAAAAATTGATTAAAAAGGTAGTATGTGTGATTAATCACTATAAATAAAATATTTAGGCCTACTCGTATGTAATAAACACCAGTTATATAAAGAAATAATGTCTGAATGAGTAGTGTGCTCGGATCCTCTTCGCAGTCGCTGCTGTTATAGCATAAAACTATAAAACTTGAATTGTAATAATATTAAAATCGATTAATGTATAGCTGCACCTATAAATTTCCTTAATGTTTTGAGCATGAGAAACTCTATTACTGCAAATTAGATTTACAATTTTTTTTTCAGGTTTTTTTAAAAATTAGATCCCAATTTTAATTAATATAAATGCTTAGCCGATTTACATCGATATAAAATCCGAATTAGTAAAAAAGCGGGGTATTTATTTATTTTTTAATTATGTAACAGATAATATTTATGTATTTCTTTTATACAGAATATTGATGATAAACTGTAATGGTTGAAAAAATATGTATTCTGTAGAGTATAAAATTGTTAAATATTTCCAAACCTTTTGACTAATATATGCACTCTTTAACAGTTTATTCACTTACCAGAAGTTACACTAAAAGTTATTACGTTATATTTTGTACTAAGCGCGTCACTTTGAATAAAATCTTAATGTAATAAAACTGTACATGCTACTGAATTGTATTTATTCATGTAAATAATTTGCATATAGCATATAAACCTTTCAAAACTATGTAGCGAAAGTCTAAATCGTAATTATTCATTCGAAAATTTTTAAAAAAAAATCTGTTGACGTTTATTCGCCGACATACTTTATTTTATTTATGACTTGTAAATTCATACATATAAACGTACCGAAATTTTATAATAAAACTTTATTTGAATTGCTGTGTTTGATATGTTATGGAATTTATTTTTTCAAATATCAAAATGGGTGCCTTTTTTAATAGCAAAATATCTATAATTAATAGGTTTATCGAATTATGTTTTTTTAGGTAAGATCTTAAGCATATAGTTATAAAAAAACAATGACCACATAGTTTAATACAATTTAAAAATATATTTGTTGTATTTTATCGTCGTTTTACTCTGAATCTAATTAGTAATATTACCAAAGAAAAAGGTAATATGGAAGACATTGTGATAAATAGATTAATGTGTTTGTACATTTTATTTAATATGAGTGCATGCACACAAAATAAGATGTAATCACTGCAACTAAAATTGAATATTTCAGATTTGCTATACCATTATTTTTATTTTACGATTATATTTTATAATTTTAAATCCAGGACTAATATTATTTGCTGTGAATAGGCACTTTTTTCACAAGGAATAAAGTGATTGGTGAACCAAGATTTTTTTTTTTTAATTTAAAATTGGCTGAAAACCAAGTTAAATAGACTGATAAGATATGAATAAATTATTTCTTAATTTTATACTCTGTAACATTCCAATTTTTTATCTACCTTAAATAACCGTATTCAAAAGAAATTCTTAATATTTATGCAAATATATTTTGTCGTTATTTGATAAACTGAGAAGATTAGAGATTAGATTAGGGAATTTTAATTTTGATTATAAAGATAATTTGATAATTCAAATTCTGTAAATCTGATAAATTTAAATTTTGATACTAATGGTAAAAAAGATTGAGTTAAGGTCTTGTGACATAGTAGAACGTACTTTGAACAGAATATGTAAATCATTAATTAATAAACATCATCGACCAGCAGGTATTTCTGTTGACCTGGAAGCAATCCTTTAAAGCATGAATGTCATTTTATTTATTTTATTAGAATATGATTTTTTTTAATATCATAAAAGGTAAACATACACAAAATGTGTGTGGGTAGATATTACCGTATGTTTCAGGATGAATACCGGGGTTAAAGTTATATAATATTTTTTAAGTTTTACTTATTTCGATAAATTATACAACAAATGGTTCAATGTGAGGACCATTCGTCACACGGCACACATCCAGCCGATACGCTCACCACTGTGACTCATTGTATAAGAGCGTATGAAAAATACACCGCTACACAATCAAAATAACCTCAAATTGTTATCTGATATCGATCTTAACTTGAGCGTTACTCAAGAACGATTCAATCAATCTCGTCAAATTGTCACATGCACAACTCTTCAGATATACTATTACAGTATATCTAAAATTCAATGGAAATTGACTGGTAATTTTGGAGATTTCGATCCACAAATTGTATAAAAAGAAATTACACATTAAGTGAGTGAAAGACAATTCAGTTCCAATCCCCCCCTCCTATTCCACTGTGCAACCTTGTAATATTTTGGATTTATATGGATTTAAATACTAGATCCTGGATACCAGTGTTCTTTGGTGGTTGAGTTTCAATTAACCCATCATTTCATCTCAGAAATGGTCGACTTGAGATTGTACAAGACTAACTTTATTTACATTCATACGTATCATCCTCATTCACCCTCAGAAGTAATAGGCGGTTCTGGAATCTAAATAGATAAAAAGAGAGGTACTATTTACAACGATTGCAAAAACAAAGGTTAAATATATTTCCTAACACTTTTTCCAAATTTTAGCGCTTTATTTATATGTAAAGGGAAAGAATGGTTTCATTATCAATGAATAATATTGAATTTTTGTGCGATACACGTGAAAAATTTAGATATATCGATTGATGGGGTGAAAACAAAACCTATCTAATACATTATTTTCTGTTCCTTATATATTAATTTTACCATAAAAAACCAATGCTATTCTCATGGTAAAGCATTTATTCCCTCTTCTTACTATACAAATCTATTGCCATGAATGGCAACAGATTTGTACAGTTCTCTTGTTTATTATTATAATTCTGTAGTAAATAAACCTTTTTTTATTATTATATATATTTCAAATCTTTTTGCTGAAAAATTATGTATTACCTAAGCGCAACTTTTTTTTTAAGAAATTTTTTTCTGAATCATCTAAAATAAAAAGTTGAAATGAAAAATTCGTAAATTTCCTCTGTACTCTCGGAAAATTTATACAAAATTTAACTTCATAAATGCACTATATAAACACATATACCTGTCAGAAGATATAGCAAAAACTGTGCGACATACATATGTACGAATAGAATGAGAATAAATTTAAAACAAAACCTATCTAATACATTATTTTCTGTTCCTTATATATTAATTTTACCATAAAAAAACCAATACTATCATCATGGTAAAGCATTTATTCCCTCTCCTTACTGTACAAACCTATTGCCATCGATGTCAACAGATTTGTACAGTTCTCTTGTTTATTATTATAATTCTGTAGTAAATAAATCTTTGTGGACACTACATAACTTCCTTGAACGCCTATTGAATTACTAATACAAATTTGTTTTAAATGAAGAGTACATAAAATTTTATTTCATTCATAAATGTATTTTTTCAATTTTTTATTATTATTATTGAATTTTTACAGAATTTCTTTCACGACTGATCCTTAAAACCTCATAACTTTGAAACTTTTTTTGTCGGGAGTCAAAATTTTAAGTTATTAAAAAACTTTATACAGAGTTTATCAAAACTGCACGGCAATCTCTCGGAAACAGATTCTATATCTAAAAATAAGAAAAAAGTTTCCAATAAACATATG
>JAAAKQ030297476.1:0-10214 GCA_010016005.3 Zanna intricata
AGGCAGATTTTTGTAGTATATTAGCAAATTAAAGCTTTCTAATACATACTTGATATTTGTCTATACAAATACTTCATACTTCATTACATGATAATAATACTAGTTTTTTTTTTCATTTTTGACAAAAAAATATAATAAATATTTGTTGTAAATATACATATATAAATAATAAAAACACACACACACACACAAACAAACAAACAAAGCGCGCGCGCCTTTATATGTAAGAATTTGTCAATTTACAGCGGACTTCTGTAAGTCTGAGTCTTAGAACTCATGTACTTATAAGAAAATTATTTCAATTTAGTAATCCTAAATTACATTTTTTTTTCTTTTAGCTTAAATTAATGTGTGTGAAAAATACCATATTAAAACAAATGTCGTATCATAATATTGTCAAAAATATCATTATCACAAATATCAATTTCATATCATGAAAAAAGTTTAATAAGAAAGAATACATAAAATTTTAGGGTTGACGTCAAATAGTTTAACGTTTTTTCAACAAATAAAAAAACTAGAAAATTCTGGTTAAAAGAATTTACTGTTTTATATTTTGGGTGTTGTACAACATAATAGTTCTTTTTTATACTTTTTTGCTAATATACTAGTTATTTTTTGCGGATCGTTCATTAATAAATATTTATATAAACATTAATTTGTAAATTATAACGGATACATAAATTTCAAGAAAGGTAAATGTTACTCTGTGAAATTACGTTAAGTTGTTAAAAGTCTCGTCATTTTACCGAAATTGTTAAAAAGAAAACGTTTTTCGTTTGAATTAATCGTAGTTTATTGTTGGGTTTGCCAGTTTTTGTTCAGTCTCTGCAATTACCAACTATTATTTCTTGGAAGAGCTGCCAAAAGTTTTTTCTATTCTAGTTAACTCCATAATCACTACCATCGTATTTGCTTTTGCTCTTCTGTATGATTTAGAATTCTTAATACTCATAAAAAATTCAAGTTTCCATTTCTCAATTTATTGTATCCTAATACTTAATTTTATTTTCTTCTTTTTTCTTAAGTTAAAAAAATTAATTTTTCAAGTAAAAATTAATTTAAAAAAAAATTCACCTTATCTTTAGTCGGTAATCTTTACAGAAATAAAGGAAAAAATCATTTAATACTAGAACGTAAAAATTTCTAATAGAAAATGAAAAAAAAAAGAAAAAAGTACGCGGGTATATTAAGACCAAATGAATGAGTTAAAAAATGCAAGAAGAACTGGAAAATTAGGCACAAAGTTCATGTTTTCCAACTAAAATTTGTTGTAATCATGATAACTTTACAAATTAAAACAAATTGGCTGCAAAAACGACAGACCGAATTGTGTTACTGGAGGAGCCACAAATTGAATCAGATTACACAGCGGAGTAAAAGGGACAAGTAGAATACTGAACTGTTTTACACTCTCTGCAACTGTACAGAGAATGTGTAATATTTATACATGTGAGAACGCTAATCGAGTGTATTTCAGATGTTTTATGTATGTATATATGTACAAATTTACGTCATGAAGTCGTGCATTTGAATTAATTTTAGTACGGTAGGTCTATATTCTGAAATGACATTTAATCTATCTTCGTTTCAGATTTAATCTGTTTTCAGTGACAAAATTTATGCGCCTACACAAACGAAGTTCGAGTACATTATCAGATATTCTATTGTTTAAAATTGCTAAACGGTTTTGCTAATTTCCTGAAACTCTTACGCAAAATAATCTGATTAAAAAACAGTCATATTTAAAAGAAGATCTTTCATGTCATCGTATATTTGTATTGAATAAAACCTTGTTTAATAATAACTGTCTTCACAGTTCAACTGTTATAACTTCTACTCATTAATATTTAAGTACTTCAGTATTTAGATAATTACCGAACTACTAATTCAGTATTAACTACCCGCCTACCTACCGTCAGTATACCTACCGTCTACTTCAGTATTTAGACAAATGCAGTATTACGGCAGTTAAATTTTTATTTTCTTGGTGAGGGGAATCCCATTTACGGATAATGTTGGACTCGCTAACAGTGTTAATATATGTGTGTATACCTGCGCCCTACCAGCTAAACTTCCACCTCATCAACTCCCCTCCCAGAGCCGGACCCGCAATTAAGCATAACACACTCCCGGGAGGTGCCTGTACCACCCTAACGAGCCTCACTATCTACAGGCTGTACACCCGGCATGACAGCTCGACCCACAGGTTGGATCATGTTTTTGTGCTCTGCCTCTAACCTCCAGTGTGGAGTCGCCAGACCGAGTTACGCCTCTCTAGTTCCCTATCCCAGAAGCCAGGACGCGGTCTTAACTGCCCACCTCTAATCAGGCTCCGAGAGAGGGGTCCAACCGGGTCTCGGTCTTAACAGTACAGAGGGAGGGTGACAGAGTCCCTTTCCTCATTATTGTCCGCTATCCAGGAAGTCTGGACAAACGATGACTGCTGCAAGAAGTTCTCCATCACTTCCCCACCACTCCATTTTTCTGTCAAGGACTGAGGTTACAAACCCCGAGGCTGCAGTAAATTGATCCAGCAGATATCTTGTGTTCGTCTGCACCGGTAAGCGTTGAACTGTAAAAACCTCATTTCGACAACGCACAGGCCGAGATCTGGTGGACTTCTTTTCCACATATCGCGCACGTTGTTATGTATGCGCTTTGGCTGCGTTTATGGCCAGGCTTGCCACAGTTAAAGCAGAGACGTGATCTGTCTTCGCTTATGCAGTTTGCTAAAACGTGGTCCAAGCCCCAACACCTGAAGCAACGGTCATCAGCCTCTCGAATTTGGGCCCTGGAGTGAACCCAACCTATCCGCGAAGCGAGTCACAGTGAGCTTCTGAGCCGCCCGGAGAGACGTGACTTCTGTAAAATTTTTCGTAGAACCATAAGCCGTCTGAGTAGTCGGACTACAGTCCTTGCCGAGTGAAGTTAACACCTGCAGTCCACACTCGGGCCAGGTCACAGAAACTATAAACATCTCCATCAGCACTTCATAAATCAGCTACCTGCGTTACCCTATCTGTTACAGCAGTCGGCCAACGCATGATCACTAAACGTAATAGTTCGTCGTCCGCCACCGTCAAGGCAACACTCAAGTCGCGATACCTCGACCTCTCAGTCTGAGTGGCCTGTGTACTAGTATTAGTAATCCAAGATATTAAATATTTAAAATAAGTAAAAATATAGTATTCCATTTCTACTTCAATTATTAACAATATTTCTATTTCTGCATCAATATTAGAATGAAGTTAAAAAATATAAATACAAAGACAAAACGTAAAAGATTAAAATAAACACAAAACCTGAAGAAATAAAAAAAAATTTCTATTTGTATTTATATAATAAAATAAATTAAATTGTAATAAAATTAATACTGAACTTAAACTTATATATTAAACTTGTATATTAACCTTAAACGTGTATAAAACTTACGTTTTAAACTTGTATATTAAACTTTAATATTTGGCCCGAAGTACAAAAATAGTAAACGTTGTTTAAAGATCAAACAAGGAAATTATAAAAAATTTGAAAACATTATGACTCGATTAAAAAACGGAGAATAATGTTTTTCGGTCATTAATAAAGAGAGATTTTTAACTTCTTTGATAGTCCCAAGTAAAAACAATTGGCTTCTAGAGATTGGAAAGGATTTCCAAAGGATCGGAATAAGAGAAGAAAGAAATTTAAGTAGGGAAATTTTCAAGAAAAAAGTTCATGTGTTTAAAAGATTTAAAGTAGCCCAAAACGAAAGCAGGAATAAATAAACACAAGAAGATTAAGAGAAATGATGACTGAGGGATGACAAGATTAAAGAGTCAAAGGAAAAATAAGGATTGTTCTAGAGATGTCCAATTTGAAAAAAAATAAATAAAAGGATATGTTCAGCGGAAAATAATGTAGTTTAGCTTTGAAAATTCTAACCTAAAAGCAAAGTATTAGCTTTAGGATATTTTATACCACTTAAACTTCCTATAGTACACTAAGTACGATGACGGTTTGCCCCTGCTTTTGTCGACCGAACTGTCGCTGACTTTGGTGGGACGAGTGAGCGGGGTTTGTTGTACTATCTAACCAAATGACATCATCCAATTATAATAACCTGAACATTTGTATATAAAATGCAAACAAATCCGACTAGTACAATAGAATAAGTAGTAGATTAGACGAACGAGTAGTGGGCAAGGGGTAGACTCTCAGATCACGTATTGTACCAGTGTATCAATCTAGGCTGAATTTACTGAATTTAGGTAGCGTAAACTACCTATTACTTCCTATTTAAGAACTTCCTAATTAAGTAAGTAACTTTCTATTTAAGAGCAACAATAAACGAATTCTTAGACCATAGAGAGATAAAGGCGCACACAGAAGAAGGAGAAGTGTCCTTTTGGATGTAGGGTGGAGTATCACAGGGTCCTTGCTGAGCCCACTGCTGTGGAACCTCACCTTGGACAGAGTGCTCAGTGTGGGGTTCCCTGAAAATGTTAGCGCTTTAGCGTACGCAAATAATCTGGCTACTCTGATCTCAGAACACACAGAAGAAGAAGCCGAAAAAGACGCTAACACTGCTATTAGAAATATTAGTGGTTGGCTTCAGGAGCGTGGTCTGTCGCTAGAGCCTCGAAAGACTCAAACAGTCACTATTGTCGGAAGAAGACACATAAGACCAATCCATGTATTGGTTGGTGGAATTCGAATAACTACCCAATCAAAGGTGAAGTACCTATGACTTTGGATAGAACAATCTGGCCTTTTTAATTTTCATGTCTAGGAAGTGACTGGCAAGGCTAAACTTATAATAATTTCAATAGGAAGAATAATGAACGCACACAGAGGTCCTCGAGCCTACAAGAGGAAGTTCTTGGCGGGGGGCACCGCAATCGTATTATACGTATGCGGTATTATACGTATGTGGCACAGTGTCTTTAATAAGAAGAAACACCAAAAACGTTTACAATCAATACAGAGGAGAGTAGGAATAAAAATCATAAATGGATACTGTACAATGTCGACAGGAGTGCTTGCTAGAATTCCCCCCAACCACCTGATGGTTCTACAGAGAACATGTATTTCGGAGGGCATGCCTAAAGGTGATGCAGCTGTACGATTACAACAAGAGTGACAAGAACTGTGGGATAACTCGACTGTGACCCGGCGGAGGAGGTAGGGACTTGGGGTCGGATTAGCCGGGACTGGGTCCCTTGCCCCTGATGTTAGAGGGAAGGCAATCTAAAAAAAAGATCCAGAACCGGCGGTTCTACCTGCCATGCAGGATTTATAGCCGGAATGTGGGGAGGTCCGTTAGAGTCAAAGGACACTCCCCGGGACTGAGTTATTGCTTAATTGCTGGACCGGTCCGGGGGAGTAGGGAAAAAGGTAGTGTAAACTATATTTTAAACGAACTTCTTGTCTAAACTTGAAATGTTCATAGCTAGATGGAAATATGATTACGGTTTAGGTTTCATATTTTCTTTATTTTACAAATACAACTAGAAAATTTACATTTTTATTAATTTTTAATTATTAAATTAATCTTTTATGCTTTATCATTCTATTTATTTTTATTAAATATTTTACTAATACTGACAGTAGATGCTTAACAGCTGAAATCCTCATCTATAGCTGCAATCATTTTTTTGTAAACAGTTCTTGAGTTTGATAATGAATTAGCTACATCATAATATGTATTAACTACTGAATTAATTTAAATTAGTTATATAAATAACAGTATGGTTAAATTTTAAAGCTTGTGTTAATATTTATTTCGGATTAGGTAGTAGAAAATTTCTTTTAATGATAGACCTGAAACTAAAATGCCAAACTGAAATTATTTGATTTTAAGGCAGGGAAATTTAAGTTATAAGATACGTTTTAAGGTAGTACGTTAGCAAATAAAAAAAAAAAACAAATCGTAATTTAATATCTTTTTTAATATTGGAAATTTGAGAATAATTATTCTAAATACTATGTAATCAAATAGTAAATAAAGGAACGCTACAGTATTAGTGTAAAGATTGAGAATTTTTTTCTTGTTTAAAAAGGTTTTATAATTTCTTTTACAACTATCCAGTATCATGTAGGTAGGTGTTTAGTTATCAATTATCTGATTGTTTAACACGATTCTTTAATTCTATTGGTCAATTCTGTGCTAATATTTTAATCTCAAAATAATTACTGCATCCTGAATCATCAATTATTTGCTACGTGTAGTAACGTAACAATTAAATTATGCTTAATAATTTAACCCTACGTTACAGTTTGTTAGTGGTTATGACTGTCACTGCTTAACTACTGTAACTATTAATTTATTATTTTGGGATTGTGCAGGATGCAAATGATAAATTTATTTAAATGTAATTTTAATTTTCCGTTAAAAATAATATGTTTTATCTGGATTTATCATATTTCCATAATCTAGTCGTATATAATTTTATCTAATTTATGAGAATTTTTTTATGTATCAACTAAGTAATTACTAGGTTCATATTTAAAGTTAAATATTATGGCTACAGAATAATAGAATTCACAACCAAGTAAATCAATTATATTACGTCTTATTAAAAAATTGAATGTTAAGACTGTCTTGTTTTTATATTTAAAATTATACATCCTTACAACATACTAAAAGTACAATTATAATTTGTTTTTTTCTCTTTCTTTGTCTTTTTAGCCTCCGGAACTACCGTAAGGTATTATTCAGAGGATGAATGAGGATGATGTGTATGAATGTGAATGAAGTGTAGTCTTGTACAATGTCAGGTCGACCACTCCTGAGAAGTGTGGTTAATTGAAACCCAACCACCACAGAAAACCGGTATCCACGATTATTAAGTATTTTTCAGTGTCCAGTAGCATTTACCAGGTAGTGCCATTAATTAACCGTATAAACCTTAAACATGGCATTCAGATAACAATAGTTGCAGCTTTAACTTCATTTTAACTAAAGTCCTGTTGTTGGAGGATCCAGAACGGTTAAAGGATTCTCAAGAATTACAAACTTTTCGTGTCTGGCGTACTAGGGAATGTTAAGAATGAATTGATTTCCTTTTGATTTTCTTCACTGATCTGAATATTTAGTTATATGTCAAGAAGACAAGCACTCCGAAAATCTACAATATAGGGTTGAATATTACGGACTGGCTGAATAGTGAACATCATTGTTTTCGAGAAAGTAAATTCGAATCTTGTCTTTTGTACTCACACTTTTTGCATAACACAGTTTTATGGTTTTTTTTTTTGTTATCTGAGTCCTTTACACCCCTCTCGGATTTTGTTAAGTTTTATATTTTAGTTTCAATTTTTTAATTAAGTTTATTTTATGTTTCAATTTTCTGTCTGTGATGTTACGTGTTAACATTTTAGATTTCTTTTCTTTAGCCGGCCTCCGTGTTGGAGCTTAGTCGGCCTTTCATCCGGAGGTCCTGGGTTCGAATCCCGGTCAGGCATGGAATTTTTCACACATGCTATAATTCATTTATCTCATCCCTCTGAATATATACTTAATTGTGGTTCCGTAGGTTTAAAAAAAAAAGAAAAAAAAAGATTTCTTTTCTTTGTGCTGTTGGTTGTGGGGTTCAAGTGATTTACTTTTTAAGTTTTTCTAGTCATATTTCAGTTTTACACTGGTTTTTGGATTCAGTTTGCTTGTTTTTACTTGCTTTGTTTGTTTTATTATTCGTTTTATCTGGGCGATGATGACACCATAGCGTTTTTTGCCTCTAATAAAAATAAACAGCCAAAAGAAGCGCTAGGAATATATGGCATGCTTCACACACAGTTTTTGTCAAAATATAAAATACATATATATATATTTAGATCGCATCGTTCTGATGGGAATGCTGGAACCCTTTAATACGATTAATATATACAAAAAAGAAAAATATTTTTGGCAATAAAGTATAAATCGGGGTTATATTTTATGGAATAAGATAGCGATATCTTCTTAAAATTTTAAATCTTTTAGAGAATTAGAGCATTACGGAGAAGTGATATCTCTTACGATTTAGCTTAATAACTTAAGAGTAAAAACTTGTAAAAAGACAATGAGTTGTATATTTGAAATTTTATTAATTATTATGTTAGAAAGAGATGGAGAGAATAAAAGGGTTTTGTTAAGCTGTACAAAATTTAATAACGAAAATTTTTAGAACCACAAAATAAGAAATTAATCGTTACTCAGTGTGTTTGGGAAAGCTACAAAAACCTATTATCCCCCAGCCACAATTCTGGCTGACTAATGGCTGCTATTCATAAATTAGTACAGGAATAAATTCTATAAGTGTTCTCCTACCAGAATAATTTATCTATTTTTAGGTATTGTTTTTTCTAAGGAAAAAGGAATCGGTCTAAAAGGAAAGGAAATTGTGTATTCATATATCAATATATATTAATACAATTTCCTTACGGTACATAATCTTGTGTAGCAGCTGTTTGCATTAACGGTAAAAGGAAAGTTTTGTGCTGATAATTCATAGAACTATCTATTCGTATTAAAATTAATAGAAATGGTTCCTGATTTCTTTCTTTATTTTACTTTTCTACCTCACAACTGGCTGTGCACACATTCATAATAGGCAACGGTTCTTTTTTAAATTTCAGGTTAAATAAACTTAAAGAACAAAAAGTTATGTCTGTATATGTAAATGTTTTTTTCATTTGAAACTTAAGTAACACGAGATATCCTAATTTTGTTACAAGAATCGGAGAACGGTCAAATAAAGTTATAATCAGCTATAGTAAAGAGGAAAATATAAAAAATAATAAATATAGGAAAATAAAAAAATCTTTGTCGACAATCTCCAACGATGACGTTTCGGGACATAATTTTATATGGACAAACATTAAAATTAGCGTTCAAATATATTACAATATCAGATAATATCCTTTCAGTGTATGATGGATGTCATGTTACTTATGAAAAAAAAAAACAAACAAAAAATAAATAATCAAATTTTAAGAAATTTATGAAATAAAAGAATTTTAAGAAGAAAATAAAACCAAGAATGCAATTAAAATTTTACGTACTGTGTAATATCTGTGTCACACTTTTTAAAAGAAAAATGTAAGTGAAAACACCAAACGTTTTTCTTAAACATTGTTATTACAAAAAAGACTTAGCATAATATAAATTATTGAAATGAATTAACTTCAAGGGCGAGTTGAGTAAGAAAAAACAATGGAGAAGCATATAATAGAATTGATACGAGGAGAATACAAAAAATAAAATACAAATAGGCTATGAAGTATTCAACTGTAGGAAGATGAAGTTTAGGGTAGACAACATAAAACTTGGCAATGTAGGTAGAATTTTAGAAATCCGACAACGGAGCAGGTAGTTTTTTTTGTTGCTTATACCTTGGGACGGTATCTGTTTTAATGTGAACAAAGCTCCAGTGAAGAATCAGCGGAATTATTCAACTTTGCACTTCTTCCGACATCTTTGTGCGGATAATCTTCACCGACATTGTGTGCCACGTCCTGTCAGTTTGCAGCATGGGGTCCGATGATGTTATCCGAGAAACACGCCTAACTTCCTCTATCATGCTTCCATGTGCTGCAGGTACCATTACTCATGAACACCGTGTTTTCTGCTTTAATCTTCTCTCTGTAATAGTTGTATTCAGCCCAGAGTCTCAAGGGTCTCAACGTCCGTGCCTACAGGGGTGCTTGGAAACGTCCGTGACCGGTAAGAAATTGGGTTAACTCGTATCCGGATTCCTCTTGCTTGCAGTCCAGCCATCTCTGGAGATCTGGGATTAGGCCGGGATTCAATCTACCGACCTTATGTCATTCACCGACCCTATCTCTCCTCTCACCTTCGGGAAAGCGAAGACTCCGGATTCGCCTTACTCGCGGCCCTGTATCCCCTCCATCTTCTGAACAAGGAGATCCAGGGGCGCAAGTCCATCCATTACACAGCCGTCACTAGTACGGCGTTGGAGCAAGTAGTACTACCTAATACTTGATATAGCAAAATAAAAAAAGAAAACAATTTAAATACCTCAGAGAAGCTATAGAATGGAACGGCCAAGAAAAAAATAGCCCTAAGAAGTCGGGCAAACAAAGCAGAATTGGCCTATAACCAAACACAAAATATATACAGCAAAAGATTTTCCCTAATGTTTTCCCTAATGGATAGCTTCTCGGCCTCTGGCCCCGTACTGTACTTGCGATTTCTGCTACCGGTAGCAAATTATTAAATTGCTTCTGCAAGA
>JAAAKQ030297487.1:0-10214 GCA_010016005.3 Zanna intricata
GGTGCGAACCCCACACTGTTATCTGCGCGGGCAGATTTCGGCTGTTAGAGCTTTTTCCTCCTCCTACGAAAAAAAAAGAAGATATTTATTTGAATATTATTTACAAGCCGAAATCTACTGAAAATCTCATTTAATTTAGTTGGAAAAGTGGGAAAATTTGCAATCATTGTTCGAAATGTTTTTACCTTTCTTCACCCTTTCCGTTAGTCTTTAGATAATCACATGAAGGTTTACACACACCAAAAATCAAGTTGATATCTTAATTTTTGTTACAGAGAAATTTTTAAAAAATGGGAAATTTCGTTGTTATCCTTTTTATTCATTTAAAGTCGGTATTTCAAAAAATTCTTTCTTAGTATTTATTTACACCATAAGAAAAAACTGTATACAAATTTTCATCAAATTATCTTCAGTCATTTTACTGGAGGTTGATTATAAACCATTATATAAGTTCATATATATATATATATATATATAAAATTAAAAAGATAAATTATAAATTAAGTATTAATTGAGAAGGGTTGGTCGTCTGGACTTCCTGGTATTGTGTGTGAGACGATTAGGTGCTAAAATAAAAATGAAAAATATATATTATTTCTCTTAACTATCTACTGCTCGCGGTTTGTTGCGAGGGTTTTGGGTTTATTTCGTTACATAGTGTTGACATTTAGAATTTTCATAGAAAAGTTTGGCCCTCTCATTGCTCACCAAATTGAATTTTTGAAAAATGGTGAAACATATGTTTTGTGTTTTTTTTTTTAAATGTTGAATACAAATTTTCGCGGTTGTAACACCTTCTGAGTCATATAATTTCATGAAAAAATATGAACCCTCCTTTCTCACCCTAAATTTGATTTTTGAAAAAGAGTGAAACAAATGTAATTTTTTTTTAAGAAAATTATAAATACCAAGTTTTACGATTGTAACATCTACGCTTCCTGAGATATTTAATCCTATTAACTCCTAGATTTTTTAATAAAAACCTGTGACTTTCTCAACCCCTTAGGAGCAGGGTTTTCCAATATTCTTCCTTAGTGAGTGCATTGAAAATAAAACCAATTTATCTTCAGAAATTTACTTACCTTCCTCTTTTTCTATTTAGCCTCCAGAACCACCGTAAGGTATTACTCAGAGAGTGAATGAGGATGATATGTATGAATGTAAATGAAGTGTACTCTTGTACAGTTTCAGGTTGATCATTCCTGAGACATGTGATTAACTGAAATCCAACTAGCAAAGAACAGTGTCTGACTGGTGGTCAGAGGAATCGGACGTCTCTCTGTTGGCTCCACGGATCTGCGATCTTTCGGGAGGTTTCTTGCGTTTTTTTCCTAAATTTTCTTTGTGTGAGTATGTATGAGTATAACTTTATATGGGCGTGAGTTTGCGAACCGTTACTTGTGTGGTGTGTATGGTAGTATTAGTGTTTCGAGTTTTTTTGTTTAGTTTAAAACAGCTCGAACAGTAGTAATAAGGTCGAGTTTTGCCTGTCGTTGGCAGTCTTAAACGGTAAACAACTTTATCAATTGTTTACTTAACAATAATAACCGAGGTTATCTCTTGATAATACAGACTACTATTATTATTTATTTAATTTAGTTGGTTATCTTTGTTAACACTGACTCGCTGTTATTGCATGTGTATATGAACTCTTGTTTATGTGTGTTGTTTAGAATGTTTATTAAGTAACAATGGGTTATTTGTCATTATTAACTGGTAATTATTTCAGTTTTGGCTTATTTAATTTAACGATATCCTGGAATTAATTATTAATTTATTACTTTATTTAATAATTAGTGTTGTAGTTTATAAGTTAGGGTAATTGTGTGATACCGCGTATTGAGTAACAGACGAGAACCCATTACCAGCCGAAACAGTTTGCAGCGTTCTCCTGTTATGGAAGAACACCCTCAAACAGCTAGTGGAACTAGCCTCCCAGATACCCGTCGTTCTTACTCCTCGGAGACTATGGAGGCTAACGTGGCTGGCTTGTTCTCCGTAACGGTATCTGTAGAGGACATTTCTGACGTTCCCGCTCCCTCCTTGAAGCGCCTGCGGGTAACGCCCTCCGATGAAGAGGAGCGCCCTTAGAAGTTCTAATCTACAGGCTTAAAGAGATGTCTAAGGTGCTGAAATGGAACTTAGATCGAAGTACAAAACGAGAAATTAAGAAGCTTAGTCAATAACTCGAACTTTTGGTGGTACATTTCGCGAATTTTTTGGAGAGGCCTTCAGTTTCTAGGACTTCAATGGTCACCTAGACAGAAAAGTATCGCGAAACTGGGACCGAGATAAAGAATGGATATTAAGGAAAAGTGAAAGGTGAAATATCTGATGAAGAGCTTCTGTTACCGGTCAGCCGACGTTGACCTACTGAAGTTTGGATACTACCGAGATTATCAAGGAGTCGCGCGATAATTTAGATGAGCAGGTTTTCTTAGTTGATTTAATGGATAAGCTCAGTCTCTTGATCATCGTTTTTCTGGATTGCACCGGTTCTCCGCCGTGCTTCGTGAGGGCAGGGCTTAGCGGGAGCAGGTGATGAGAAACAAAACACGGAAGGTGCCATTCTTAATGATGAGGAATTAAAGGCGATCAAGGGTATTTCTTAAACCTTTTTGTTTTACTCCAAGGAAGATGACAGAACTGTTATATCTGATATTCTATGGGCTTTTCGACCCATCCTAACAGAGACGTTTGATCCGGTATTTAATCTCCCTGGAAATAACCCAGGAATTAATAATCCTGGAAATAACGGACTTAATTCATAATCCCTCATTTTCTGTCAGTTGCCATTGTTATGGAGTCGAATACGCCTGACTATATTAACGAATCTAATACAATGTGTAACTATTGAATTTTCAACAGCAAAGGAAAAGGAATCTATACATCTTTGTCTCAAAACCGTTTATGATCATGAAACTGTTGATCGAAGTGCTGTGAGTAGGAGGGTAATAAACTTTCGTGCTAATAAAGAGAATATTAACAATGTATATTAGTAGCGGTTGCCCGTGTAATTGATGAGAAGCACCATAAAGAGGTGAATGAATCGATTGAAATTGACCGTCGCATCATATTACAACGTATCGCCACTCAGATATCCTTATCAAAAAAACAAGTAGAACACATTATTGTACGACTGGACTGCCGTAAAATCTTCCCTACAGATGCCATCCAATCTCCAGAAAAGAACGGAAAGCAACAAAAGAAATGTTGAAAACAGCTTCTACAGTAAAACTTTTTCATGATAAGACGACTTCCTTTTCAATACTGATTAGATATAATCAAAGAAAAACGGCAAAACATATAGAAAAAATTCAGCCAAAAATAATCAAAACATAACTTTTTGCAAACAAAAATCTCTTGACAGTGTTCTCTGAGATTTCAATCACGTGTCTGTGAACAACTGCCAGGAAGCCAGTTACACCATAAATTCTGTGCGATACATAGAGACGCTTAAATATTTAGAAGATATGTGTTTCATGTTCAACAATCCCCTGTGCCGATAATTCTTCAACACGATAATGCTCGGCTATATGTATAGCGTGTGCGAACGCCGAGACTCTCGAAAAGATAAAGTTTGAAGCTATTCCACACCTTCATAATTCACCAGATTTCACACCCTATAATTTTCAATTCTTTCCGCACTTAAAAAGAGATAATGATGAACTTCAGGATTGATAATGATAAACTGAAGAATATAGTGAGGTCGTGGATCACGGAAATACTGTCAGCTTTCTTCATTGAGAAAACCGGTTCTCGGTCTGGAGAAGTATGTAGATGTAAACAGTGACTACTTGAAAAAGAAACGTAAGTTTATGCAGAAAATAACAAAAGATAAAATACTAAAAATTAAATACACGACTGCCGAAAAAACAATGGTGACAAACATTGATCTTTTTGTTCTGGTTTGGTACCATCATGAGTTTTTATACTTGCAAATACCCCGTTGGATTCTAACCGATGTTTCCATGGTTACGGATCCGACACGTTCTCATTTACACCACGTAACTATTTGAGCGATGTGAAACAAAATTAATATCTAAACTAATATAAAATGCTGATACGATACCAAAAAAAATTTGATGCAATGTAATGTCCACCACAATCCAGTTGTGTAACTCTCCACTTTATTAAACAATTGGAGGATCGTATTTTACTTACAATAAAATAAGTTTAAATGAAGTGCAATAAAAAATGTGTATATGTAATTTAATAGACGTACAAGGAAGTCTTGTAGTGTCCACATCAGATTATTTTCTATTAATGTAATGTTATAAAAGTAATGAAAACAAAATTTATTCTTTGTAAATTGTTAAATAACTTTTCACTGAAATATTTTTTTAACATTTCGTCATTTTTTCCAATTACATACAAAAGACGGTTGATAAAAAACATTTCTTTCATTTAAATTAGAAATTAAATAAAATATTTCTTGGGAAGAAAAAGGAATTACAAAAAACCCCTGTGCAATTTGTTGTACCAGGATTCTCCACAACTGTAATCACGAAAGGGGCTTCAAAATATTACAAAGGATTTTCTTCTCTTTCAGACTTAGTCGGATGTTATTCATAGAATTATCTGATAACTTTCGTATCTTATACGTATATGAAAATTAATTTTTATTTCTTATAAAATTATTATTCTCTCGAGACAGTGCAATTTATTTATTTTACTTCTTATTTTCTTAGAAAAATATTATAATAATTTATTTTTAATTAAATATAAATAATACATTTATTTATTATAATCAAAAGTCCGATCGATGCTATGTTACCACCTCACTCAATATTCACCACCTAACTTTTATAATTTATAACGTTCTATTTTTTCTTAAAATACTTTTATTTATAAGAGAACTATCCTTTTTAAGATTTATACGTAGATCATAAGTGCGGTCACCATTAAATATAGCCGGCCTATAGCCGGCCATTAAGTATTGCCGGCCTCCGTGGCTGAGTGGGAGCATCTCAGACTTTCATCCGGAGGTCCCGGGTTCGAATCCCGGCAGGCATGGCATTTTTCACACACGATACAATTCATTCATCTCATCCTCTGATGATATACCTTAACGGTGATTCCGGAGGTTAAAAAAAAAAAAAAACTTTTAAATAACTTTGCGACCGACAAAAATTAAATAAAGCAATTGTTTTAACCTCGAAATCGATTTATTTTTCGATATGAAACCATTATTTTTTAACTAACTATAGTTGTGGTGGTCTTACTGAAAATAGATTGTAATGAGGTATTTTTTAAGCTTCGCTAGATTTCATTTGACTAATTTTAGATATTGAAAATTTACGACTATGTAAGGATTTCCATACTTTATGAACCATTTGTTTATATAAAAAAAAAAAAAATCTGAAGTGGACATCATCATATGACTTCTTTGTACGCCTATTAAATTGCACACACACATTTTTTGCTGCACTTCATTTAAACGTACTTCATTTGAAAGTGAAATACGATCCTCTAATTCTTTAATGAAGTGGAGAGTTTCACAATTGCTTAGTGATGACACCACATTGCATCATTTTTTTTTTGTGGTGTCCGTATCAGCATTTATATAATAATTTATCAGCATTTATATATTAATTTTTTTTCTCATCGCTCATGCAGTTATGTGGTGTAAATGAGAACATATCGGATCCGTAACCACAGATACATCGGTTCGAATCAAACTTCATACACATATTTTTTTTATTTCTTTCTTAATTTAAATATATTGATTTATTAATAATTATTAACCTCTT
This sequence comes from Zanna intricata, assembly GCA_010016005.3. Lineage (NCBI taxonomy): Eukaryota > Metazoa > Arthropoda > Insecta > Hemiptera > Fulgoridae > Zanna > Zanna intricata. The sequence goes on from JAAAKQ030297487.1 coordinate 5,754, forward strand.
GATATTTGAATTAAAATGAAAGTACATAAAATATTATTTCACTAATAACTCCTGAATTTTTTTTTTTCATGTTTTTACTTTCTTGCACGAAGTACTAGGAAGTATTGTGATCACGAAAAATTTCGGTTTTTAGGTTTTAACGGAAACATACACTTTTAGCGTCCCTGAATCTATTTTGACTAGTTTCGGTGTGACAACTGGTACGTACGTATGTATCTCGCATAACTCAAAAACGACTGGCCGTAGAATGTTGAAATTTTAGATTTAGGACTGTTGTAACATCCAGTTGTGCACCTCACCTTTTGATTGCATTTGACTGGTCCAAAAAAAAGCCCAAAATCCAAAACGTTTGGATTTAGACTTTTACTTAACTGTAATAATAAGTCCCTATTGAGAGCTTTTCAACGATTTATCATAAATTTATCTTTTTTCTATTGGTACTATTTTTCTATTGGTTCCAGAGTTATAACCAAATAAAATTTTAATTAATGAAATATTTGGCTCTAACAAGGAGAAGAGACGTCGGTTCGAATCCGACTTCATATACATATATATATATATTTTTTGCCTTCCCTTTTTTTAACTTAAATAGATTGATTTATTAATAATTAATAACCTCTGATGTAAAAAATCTTTACGATCTTAATAAGAACTTAACAACAGTGCCTCAAATCGCTTCGATCAACTTTTGGTAATGAATCACTATCAGAAAATCCTATTTACAAGCGGTTTGCAGAATTTCGACATGGTCATCTTCCGTCAGCGAAGATCGACCAAAATCGGTTGTTGTTCCAATTAACGCACGATGCTGTGCGCAATATGATTGAGAAGGATCGGCATTTGACTTACCGTGAGATAAAGAAAGACATCCTTAGTCATATCGAATAATACAGCACATTCGATTTTACATGAAAAATTAGCAGTGAAAAAATCTATTCCCGATGAAGTCCGCATAATTTGAATGAAGTTTGAATGCTAAGATGAACCGAATCCAACAAAGTGGTTTGTTCGCGAAGCAATTGCTAGAAAATGATCACTTGTTTCTTCGGTATACTGAACGTGTAGCAACTATTGCTAAGGATCGAAGAGTAGTTAATGCTGAATGGTACACAACAGTTTTTTTGCCAGAAGTCTTCAATAAAATCAGGAAAAACAACCAAAAACCTCACATCATTCATCACTACAATGCCAGCTCTCACACAGCACGTCAAACAGTTGATTATTTGACGGAGAAAAACATTGAATTAATGTCTCATTGCTCGTATTCAAGGATTTATCACCTAAAGATTTCTTTTTGTTCCCGAATTTCAAACAAAAAATTTGTGGACAGCGATAATCATAACCTCAAGAAGTTGTTGAATCCTTAAAAAAAAACCATGCTTTTCAGGTACCAACTTCAGAGTGGAAAAAATGTTTCGAGAATTAGTTCAACGCATGCAAAAGTGTAAAAATCTTTTAGACGAATATTTTGAGAAGAAATAAAACGATTTGTGCCAAAAAAAATTTTCTTTCATTGTTTTTGTAAAACTTAAAAGGCGTTCCTCGAATACAGCGGAGTATCTATGTCAAACTTCAACGATTTTGGTCAAGTCTTTGTATCAGAAGAGAAAATTGTTGAATATCCCTCACTTCTAAATCCTATCGACTTAAAAATGTTTAATTAGCTTAAACATAAGTTATTTAATGAAACTAAAGTCAATTTTCTACGACCTCTATAAAAAATGTAAAAAATTCAAAATGGTGAAAATTACGCTTCCCACTTTTTTAATTTTGTATAAAATTTAATGCCATCAATGAGACTATATCAAATTTTTTGAGTCGTTTTCGAAGAATTATGTCAACCTAATCGGAGATATAAATCAAAATGCAGGCCAACATATATAAATATGTACGTAAGTCTTATAAATTTCCCAAAATTTCCATAATTTTTTGTTTTGCTTTTTGTTTTTAAAACGTTTTAAAACAAATATAAAATCTCAATTCACAAAGTGTTAGTCGATCCCTATACTTTTCCTTTAAAGCTACGCTGCTGCAGCAGTAATGAATAAAAACGGGAAAATAAAAATATTAGAACCATAAAATACGTGATATTTTAAAATTTAACTGCATGATAAGCATAGTTTCTTCTAAGCTGTGCGTGTGCGTGGCCGCGCAATGGTTTTAGAGGTATTGCAATAAATTGCATAGAAAGATTTGTTCTCTGCGCATCTCCAATCAACTAATATAAATATGAAAGGTATGTTTAGTGACACGTTTAGTTGTGACTATGGATCCTAGTATGCAATGTGATTTCTTACGAGAAACCAGTGGCGGCTCGTAGCTAAAATTAGTAGGGGTGCTGCTCCAGAAAATTTCTTTCTCTGGGCCTTTTCAAGGCCATGGTTAAAGGTTTCTGTAAAATGAAAGAATAAAAAAAAATTAATCAAATAGAATAACTGGAAGCAGGATAATAATCCTTAATAGAATAACTGGAAGTAGGATAATAATCTAATTCTACACTTCATCTCATTTAACAATATGGTACGCGGTTTTTAAGCACATTTTGCTTAAAAACGGTTTAACGGAACATATTGTATTCTGTTTAACGGAATAAGCAATAAAATATTAATACAGATAATATTTTGCTGTATTTTAGATATCTTAATAAAATGTCCGCTTAAAAACACTGTAGTCCAATGGTGCTTAATTTAAATTTCTATGTACACAGAAACAAATACATTATTAAATTTTACTAATTATCTTCTCTTTTGCCCTTCTAGCGTGTTTTTAGACGGATTTGGCGATCAAAGAGCTCTTTCTTTCCGCCATCTTCTGATCACTACTGAAAAACCAACTAAACCGCTTTCATATTCCTTCAACCGACTAAACTAGAAAAGAAAACGAACAAAGAATATTTCATACACACGCGGAGTAAAAAAAAAAATACCTTACACTACTACGCCAGAGTCGGCACTACGAGAGCGACAATGCTTTCTCTCCTCAAAGTCTTGCGTGCAGCTTCCAATGTGCACAACAGCCAAATACCACGCCGCTGGAATTGTGAAGTGCACAATACCATGCAATGAGATTTGCATCTTTTTCATAAACTGGGGGATGGCTACTGACATTGCGCTTAAGGATTATATTGTACAAGTATAAAGAAAGAATTAAAGAAAAAAGGTCTGATTATATTAAATATTATCGATAATATCAAATAGAAATAGGGGTCGCTGCAGTTCTACAGTGTCTATACGCGAATCGCCAGAGCGGGAAACTTTCTTATGGAAGATTTAGATTAGATGATGGATAGAAAAATGTATATATTATGCAGGACATAGAAAATTTTATTAGAACTGTGTACACAATTTTTCACCGATGTAGCATCAAAATGTTTTGAAGAATTAGCTCAACTGTCAGAGCATGATGTTATAGCATTTAAATCATTAAATGAGGTTACATGGTTATCCACGTATTTTGCAGTTAGTGCTTCAGTAAAAAATTATAATGCAGTATATTAATTGAGTATTGTAAAACGTATTACCCCAGTTATAGACATTGTGAAAAAAATCTGACTATTTCATAATATCGGGTACAAATATTTGCTCTGAAAGATGTATTAGACGAGCTTAATTTTTTGTACAAATATCTAAAAAGAAAAAGTGATTTAATAATTTATTATTGATGCTCATCAGTAATTAAAATTTAAAATTAACAGAATAAAAACCAAATATTTGGGACATGAAATCTTTTGAAATGATATTGTAAGAAAAATACTATCGGAACTTCAAAATGATATTGAACGATTTTGTTATTATTATTATTATTTGAATGAAAATTATTCTTCGATTTATTGATCGTGTATGTTTGCATTTAGATAGCAGATTTCCAGATGAAGAGTTAAAAGACTGGCAAGCATTTGATAATTAAATAATAAAGATAATTCAGGAAATAAGTTTCATTTCGAAAAACAAAATATAATTCAGTTTTCCAACAAAAAAATATTCAAAATTTATAACATATAAAAATTGTTGATATAGACAAAGTATGAAATTAATATTCAGAATTGAAATTTACAGTTCTAGAAAAAAACTATACTAAGATTTTTCAAGACTTTATTGATACATTAATCTTTGTACAAACTAATATGAATTTTCTACCTTTCATTTCTACATAACATTATGGGAACTTTATAAGCAACCAACGAGTTGCGAACGTAGATTTTTTGTTATGAATTCCATAAAAACAAAATGCCGAATCAGACCCGAAAATGAATACCTGGGTGATCTTATGAGAGAGAATTAATTTACATTTAGCCAACAGTCAAGAATTAAATATAAATAAGTTTATAAAGAATGTATTTCTATAGACGCGTCCAGACTTGATACAATGTCGCGAAAACATTGTAATCTGAACAGTATCCATACTGTATCGAAACAGTTACGATACTTTTCAGATACATGTTTCTGAACTGTTCGTATACTG
>JAAAKQ030297509.1:0-49082 GCA_010016005.3 Zanna intricata
CTGCGCAATAATTCTGCTGGTATCCTATCTATCCCAGGAGCCTTTCTGCTATTCAGATCTTTTAACGCTCTATTAAAAGATTATTCTAACATCTTTTAAAATTCTTAATATTAATCCTTTTTCTAAAATTTTTATATATTCAGGAATTTTTGTTTAATTTTTACTTAAGTTTTTAGGTTCTGATCTTTAAGAGAATTGAAAAGTTTATAAATTATCATCAATTAGTTTATCACATCAGGCTCTGTTACATACTCTTCAATGTAATATTTATCAACAATGAAAAGACCACACTAATCTAATTCTCAGTGTTATTTTGAGGCTGTCAGTGTTACACAAAAATTTGATCAATTATATCTTAACGTATGCTTCAGTGTCTATATTTTAACTGCAATTAAACTCAAACTTTTAAAAAAGTAAGAGTTGTTATTCGTAAAATTTTATTTTTTAATGATACAAGACTAATTATTTAGTTACATTACATATTTATTTCATATACACAATATTTATAATTAAATAATTCACATTAAATAATCCAACAGCTTTATAGCAGTAAAATATTATTATTGCAAATAAATCCTCTTGCAATGTCTTTTGTATACATTTTACTTTATGAATGTATTTTTGGTCAAAAATTGTGACAATTTACAAATAATTCAAAATTTACAACAATAAAATAGATTTTAAAGAGTTTCAATTGATTTTTTTTTTTTTTTTTTTACCGAAAACTTGTACTCTATACAATTTTAAATGTTAACATATAGCACATAAGGCAAAAAATTTAACCCCTTATGCTAAAATAAATTGGTTTCATTATAATAATGATGCATTAATAATATAGTACAGTAGAAATATATGTTAACCTGAAAAATCCTACTCCATAACATAAATACTCAACCTTCTTATTTGTAAGTACGATATTTTTAAAATATCAAGTATTTTAAGTGTTTTTTTTTTGTTTTTTCTTTTTTTTTTTTTGAGTTTTTCTTGTGTTTTGCAAGGTGTTGTTGAAATATATGTACACGTATTTATATATATATATATATTTTTTTTTTTTGTTCTCTTGTAATTTTTGTTATTATTCTTTATAATTACAGGTTTTTAAATGTTTAATTTAATTGATTTTTATTCTGTTGATTTATTTTGTAGAAATATATATATATAATTTTTTTAATTTTTATTTTCTTTCAATTTATTGTTGTTTTCTTTATGAGCTGTGTTATTGACTTTTTCTATTAAATCTTTTTTTTTTGCTTTAGTGTAAATCACTCACAGCTAATAACATGAGAATGTTATTTCTTATATATGCACACTATTTAATTAGATAGTTTATTAATGGAAATAATAGTTTTTATTCATAATCTAGTTTGTTTTGAACAAATATTTTAGTAATTAATGAAATCAATTTTTTGTGTAATTCTAACCATTAATATTTTTTTCTAAGTTCTTTTTCATAAAACTATGATTTATTTAAAAGAAATAATTAATGATTTAAGAAAGATGTGCTTTCGTTTTATTTATATCATGTATCAGAGACTTTTTTTCTTTGTGTTAATTCACAATAGTTTGATCAAAGGGTTATTCTTTTGTTCTTCTTGAGCATAACCATTTTATTTTTTAAATAACTTATCTGTAACCATTTTGGTTATAGCAATACAGGGAAAGCAGAAACATGGTTAAAAGAAATTGGTTTTCACATGTACACACACATATGTGTATGTATATATATGTATGTGTATGTACATATATTTATAAATACAGAATTTTAATTCATTTATTTCATAAATATTTTTTAGCAGTATTAATCATTTTATAATTATAAAAATTGTGGTATTTAGATATCTCAGTGCCAAATAAATTTGAAGTAAGTTTAAACAAAGATGATGAATGTCATGCTGAATAATTTGACTGACCTTTGTCAATAAAAATCTCACAGTTCCTTTTACTTCCTATAATTTTCATTAATGTAGATCACAATTATTTGCTTGTGACATATTATACATAGTTTTAGAGAGAAAATTCAAACAATAAAAACTCAAATCATTTATTAGCCAAAATTCTGCTATAAATTTCATTAAATTAAAATAAATGTTTTCTAATCAACTAAAATTTTAAATAAATCCCATGTATGCACAATGTTTCTACACTTGACTGCATCTTGTTGGTTTAAAATATTAATAAAAAAAAAAAAAAACTATTATTTATTACAATGTTTGTTCAAAGCTTCTGTGTTAAGTTTTATGTTTGCTGTAGCAATTATATATTGGCGTACTGTATTAAAAAATTAAGTGTATTTATTTATTTTGTATTCTTTCTTCATTTTTTGTTTTATAATGTTAAAATATATTTTTATGTTTTTATACAAATTTAAAATAAATTAATATTTAATTAAAAGAGAATTTGCTTTTGTTAAAAAAATTTTCACTGTTTAAAATTTTATAAATTAAATTTAATTTTTGATCTTTGTTGGTTAAAAATAGCTTTTTTTATAATTTAAAATTCAGGATAATTTTTTTTTTTATATAAAAATGAAAAAATATAATTAATAACTATTACTATATTGTTACAACTTTGAATATTAGAACTCATAAAGTGGTAAAATAAGTATACTGAAGAAGTCTTTAGAATTTAATTTCTAAAAAAAAATAAAACAATAATAATAATAGGTTACAGTAGTTTTCTTCTGTCAAAATTATTTTAAAATTGTTTTTCTGTTCTATAATTTTTTATTAAATTAAAATTATTTCATAAATTTTATTAGTTATTTTTTAAAAAATAAAAATATATTTATGAACTTAGATCATTTTTTTATGTACTTATACCTCTATAAGTACATGGTAAATAAATAAAAACTATATTACAAAATATATATTCATACCAACAGATTATCTTTATTATTTTTTCTTACAATGTTTGTATAATTATAAGTAACATTTAAGATTTATTGCTATTACTGTTTTTATTACATTTTCACATTCATTATTATCATTTTCTTACAAAAATACATGTATGATAACTGCTGCAAATGTAAAATTGTTTTTTTTCTGGCAGAAAATTAAATGAAATGTTGTTTATTTTTGATTTACAACTAAATTTCATATTCATTTAACTACTTCAAAATCTTCAATCTTTTCTTATAAACATAAACAGAACAGCATTAAAACTGTTTCAATTGGTGTCTATGGTATTCCAGAAATAATTTTTTAAGTATTGCAATCCTTGAATCCCCTGCACTAGAAGAATAAGAATAAAACCTTGCTTAAATTCTGATAATATAATACAGCAGCTGCTCCACAGACAATTTTTTTTTTCTTATTACAGCTATAATGGACTCAGAGTTTATGTAAACTGTATTAAAATCAGGTATCAGGTACTCTTCCTTTACTGCCAGCTATAATGTTACCCAACTAATTTTCTTTATAAGATATTATAAATTATTAATTCAGAAAAGGATAAGATTAAAGTCAAATGATATGTTAAATTTTAATTAATTTTTAGTGATGAGCTATGTAATTCTGCAATAAAATTTCATCTTTTGTTTTAAGGGTATCGTTCTTTTGACTAGAACATCCCAACCCCCATAGGGAAAGACACCCACTAAGTGAAGACTCCAGTCGCCACACCACCCCTCCCGTTCCTAACCCTGAGGGCTTTACCAGGAGTCGTCTTATTGACCTTCGTTCTAATTACATATCTCAATCATCAGCCAGGCCTCGGTCGGGATGCCCCCTGATGCAAATGCCACGGTCGACATTTAGCATCAGAGTAAGATACCCCAGCAGCAATGGCCCTCGCCATAGGCTTAGGTCGACCTACATGTAGCCCTAAAACTATATAACAGCAGCATGGAAGCGCGAAACCTCACACCTACTCTAAATCAATTTAATTACCCATGTGACTTTGAATGCCATATATACAACAATCAAATCGATTAGAGAACATCAACATCTCTTATTCTAATTATAAAAAAAAACATTAGATGCAATTCATATATTTTATGAAGCTCTCTGAAAGGATTTTTAACATTGCTGATCTCCATAGCAGAAGGGTAGCATCTTGGTATTTCATTGAGGTTCCTGCTTCAGATCCCAGTTAGGCATGGAATTTTTTATTTGCTATAAAATTTTCATTGTCATATTCCCATGAGCAAGTTTCATGCTTATGTGGTGAATTAATTTGTCAAGTAAAAAAAAAACTCAAAACATCCTTAAGAGAACAGTAAGTCTACTTTCAAATTACTTGTACAAGAACTTTCAATTGATGAATTACATCTCTAGATCAAGTATTTTCATAATAAAATAATACAATACTATTCATATAATATAAAACTTTTTTAACCAAGCAATTTTTTATTTTATTCAGCAATTTTTCTGAATGAAATTCTTTTACAATGCTGTACAAATGATTTCATAATTTTGTATTCTGTAAAGTTGCAGCACATTTTTAATAGTCATAACATTTAATATATTTCAATTATAAAAATAATTTTTATTGAATGCAATTTGATAATTAGACGGTGAAATTGAATCTAAGATTCAATTTAAATTATATAACTTAAACTTCTAAAAACAGCAGCAGTTATCAATAAACAGTTTCCTACATAATTTTTATCAAAAAATTTAAAAAAAGATATATAACTAGCATTATATAAAATTTTTAGTGGGATTCAAGATGGTTGATAGAAACTTCAAAACTTCTGCAAACTAATATATTTAAAACTTCATTTTATTTTATATGTTTGAGTCTTCTAGTGACATTCAGTTTTGTAACATTAAACTATTTATGTAGTTTTATTAATCATAACTATCTATGAGAATGTTAAAAAAGTAAAGGGTCTTTTCATTTTCTTGATAAGAAAATTTTCTGTAATTATCTCTACCCTCATATAATCTGGGTTTTCATGAACTAATGATCCATTATTTAGCTTTCTATCACTATGCTACTAATTTAATTTATTAGCTATCCTGTCTAAAAAAAAAAGAATTTAAACAACAGAAGTTAGTTTTCTTCATTCATAAGGAATTACTCCACTACTTATTCTTATTCAATTTTCTGCTTAGTCCTCAGGGTAATGTGTTGAACACATATTCTGCCAAAATAATAAGTTATTGTTTTTATCACACATATGTCTCTTCATTTTTCAGAACATTTGATTTTTTTTTAATTTTCAAGTGTTTATGCTCACAAATATTTATCGTTCAAGTGGAACACAGCATGTAGAGCCAGTGTAAAATGTAAAGCTCATCTATAAAATCAAAATCTTTTCTTGCCAATTGGTGCAAATCATTATGTCAAACAATATCAATATTTATCTTGACGTTTGAAATAAAAAATCTTCTTTCCATGCTGTTTATTACAAAGAGAAATTCAGCCATTTTAAAATGAGCCAATCAAATATCTTGTTTTGATCCAAATTATTATTACTGTTTTTTTGGTCCATTCTACAATTAAGCTCTACAGATTCATTCTCCTCTAAATGAAGAAAAAACTAATTACTGCTTGCATTTCTGCCTCAGTTTAAACAAACAACAAACCAAACATTATAAATTAATGTATTATCATGGTAACAGAGAGCTAAACAATGTATCACTTCTTCAAACAGATTCTGTAGGTAACAACAATTATAGATTATTGCAATAAAGTCAGCAATACCTGTTTCTTAACAGACAACCAAAAATTTTTTCTGTGCGTATATATATAATGTATATATATATATATATATATATACATTATATATTCAGCAATTTTTCTGAATATATATATTTTCTGAATATATTAGGTACATATAAAAGAATATATTCTTTTTCTTTTAATTTTTAATTAAACAATGTACCTAATTTATTTATTTATTTATTCAGCAAATACTTTTCTAATTACTTATATATAATAAATGCATCTAAATAAATAATTTATGTAACTAAATCTATAAAATAAACATATAATCTAGAATCAAATAATTAATTTAATATAGCATAAATTTTAAATAAAAACTTTATTGACACAGATTAATACAATTTTTTAATTAAAACAATTGTTAACAATAGAAGTTTATATTATATTGAAATGGTTATAATTTCAAATTTATATCAAATTGATAAGAGTTTTAAATCTTACAAAACTTAGTTTATCAGCTATTCTTAATTTTAAGAATAAATTTATGAATAATAGCCAACTTATTAAATTCATTAATACTGTTAAACTGTATTAACAGTATTTTTTCCCCTAATGCGTACACTTCAATCTGTTCAGCTAGTGAACAATAAACAACCCTTCCAACGGTCCAATAATAAGAGGATGATATATGTAAAATTGGAGCTGTAACTGGCTGATGGCCAGCCATATCTCAAGGAAGGCTTCCTACAGCAGCGCAGTAGGAGTCTTTTTCCTTAGAAAACTACTGATGCCTATTGAACAAAGCAACTGCATTAAGGAACTCCCACACAGTCCAACAATGCGGCTCTCACCACATTCATTCATGCGCATTCATTCCAGCAAGTCATTGACTTGTCGCTTGTGAGTGGCCAATTTTTTCCTTGACCTCTAAGTTCCAGGGTGGCCTGAGTTCTGGCCTCTCCAAGAGCAGGGCAGTCAAAGATCATATGTTTTCATTCGATTGGACCTTCCTGCAGACACACAGCTCATCAATTGGCAGGCAGAAGCTATATAGATATTTTTAAATTTGCATGGTTGATAGCACCTAGGCTCCTGTTGCCCTTAAAAATGAAGTAGAGGCATATCATCCTCCCCAAGTCGTCTATAAATTTATACAAAGACCTTCCCTTATCTATGGTGTGCCATTCTTGCTGCCATGCTTCTATCGTGAGGCTCTGAAGCCTCCTTTGCAGGCAGAAGATGGGCAGCTATTCAGAATTTGGCTACAGTGAATTGTGATCACCATTCCATTCCGGTACAGGCGCAGCTCAAAACCACATCCCAAATATCTCGGCCTCCCTGCCTCTTCACAATCTCCATATGGCCTTCCAAACTTTCACCACTAAATCAATTGGGAGAGCCTTTCGCAATATAGTAGTAGCCTCATAGAAAGTTGTTTTAAAAACACCAGTTCATACAATTAAGGCTCTGTGCTGGGCACTCCTTAAATTTTGAATAAGTGCTCTATTTCTGTCCAACCTAAACGCCCAAACCGGCGCCATGGTAAGTGGTCATACTTTTGAAGATACCTCGGTACATCATATACAATTGACGGCCTGACAACTCATAGTCCTTCTGAGCAATTCTCCTAAGCTTATGAATCACAGAGACAGCATCCGGTCACTACTTAATATGGTTGCTAAATAGCAACTTTTCATCAAACAAAATATCTAGGTACTTATGAACTCTAACTCGGCTGATTACACAGCCTTTATATTTAATATGGGGATTTCGACTGCCTATGGTGTATTATAATGTTTGAGTTACATGGTGAAACCTTTATCATAATGAGGATCATTATAAAACAGATTTTCATTATGATACAGGTGTTCAACCAGTCATAAACCTACTCTTATCAACCATTGACCAATCAGAAGTGGGTATTGTTTAATGCATCAGCTGTTATTTTTTTAATTTGATTTTAATCCAATTTACTAGTTTGCAAGCAGAGATTAATCTGCAAGAACACATAGGTAAGTAAGTTTCTATATTACACAGTTTTTCCCTTTGTTAATTATGTCAGATTCTGAAGAAGAAATATCTTTTAACACTGACTGATGTTAAAAAAAGGCAGAACTTATGACTAATGACCTATTACCACAGAAATGTATTGTTTAATCTATTTTTTGAAAAATATTTTTAAAATATTCAGTAAACAATGTATTCTATCATTGATTTAAATCAATAATCCCAACATTTTCTCAACTGTAGAAAAATACAACAGATATGCAACTCTCTGTAATGGCCATTAATGCACTCTTGCAAAATTTATGGCATTCACCCAGCCTCCCTGTGTCACTTATGTGTTAATGGCTATCATTAAGGACTCTACATAATGTACTATTTTTTTACTTCTCTTGTGTAGATAAGAATTATTAATTTTGAGATACAAAACCATTATTGTTTTCAAAAAACAAATAATTAGAAAGATATTTTTAATATAATTTTTTAATTTATTTCTTATATTTGTTGTTATCTCATTCTGCAGATAAACCTGATCAGTTTAATTCTTAAGTTGCCAAGTTATTTTGTACGTAATTGATTTACCGTTATCAAATTATGAAGAGGTTTCAAATGGGTACTTAATCGAAGATTATTGACTTATTTCCTATGTTAATCCATAATTAATTATGGATTAATTATGTTATTTTCCCTGCAAGCAAAATTTCTCCTTCGAGATTTATCTCCACTACAATTTTTTATTCCAGTGTACATTATTTGTTAAATCTCTTCTTATTTTTTGATAACCACTCATTATAAGTTCTGAGCTCTGACATACAATATTCTTGAAATGTACCCTTAAATTTTATTAATTCATGTAATACTATATTTTTTTTAGTAGAATTAAATGATCAATAATGATACTAATCATCTGTATAATGATGCAGAGCCAGATTTAAACCAAAGGAACGTACTTGTTTATTTTTTACCTGAATGTGAATCCCTGCTTAATTCATTGAAGCTCAATTTAATATTTCTGTTTCCAAGTTAGACTGCTATACCAGAAAATATCATCCATACACACATATTACCTCCAAGTTATGGTAAAAGTTTACCAGTCCTTTCCTTCAAAAGTAATTATAATAATACACACTTATATTTTCCTTGAATCCACCTAAAAGTTTCATTCTGTTCTCTTCTAGTCGTGTTTCATTTTATTTTCGGTTTTTCTCTCTAGTCTCAAATTTTCCGTTAAGACTGTAGATTTTAAAACAGAACTGGAGGAGTCCTGTCCAGGTTAGCCACAAGGGCATATGTACATCGTACGGCATTAGGCTATTAGACCTAATGCCTAACCATATAGGATTAAGTATTACTGATTGAGAAAAAAGGCAACATCCTAACTTCAAGAGCTTTACAAAACATTATGATACATTTAATAGTTTGAGATTAAGAACAGTGTACAATGTAGGACATAAGACCTTAACCAGAGAATCAAGATTTCAAAAAACTTCTTGAAAACTATCACTAATTATCAGGTCTCATATACTTCTAAATCACCACTTGTCTATAGAAAACAAGAAGCAAGCACAAAGGTTCATCTGGTCACTTATTACTAGATTCTAGGCTGGACAGCCCAGTATTTCTTCTCTATCATATATATGTAATCTATACCAAACAAGAAATATTGTACTGGATTTAGAAAGAGATCTACTGATTCTAAAAATTAATGAGAAAACTAAAAAGAGTCAAATCCTCCCTTTTTAGCTAATAAGTTTACTCCTTAATATCCCTAAATTTTTAATAATCTGGGATTCAGTCCTTAATGACTTAATGACAGTGGGCCAGCTGAGATAAAAATTATTAATAACATTCCCAAATAAATTCAAAATTGATCTGCTAAGAACTGATTTCCTAAAGTATTGCTTAGAGGTCTTCGTTTAAGAATTAGTAAGATTCCTTGTCTATTGTTGCATTTAGTTATGATTGATTAAGAATAACCTGGAATAGACCAGGTACCAGTAAGTGTTATCCTAAGTAAATCCTCATAGCACCCTTTCCTGACAAAAAGTTAATCTTAAAAGTGGATATTCTCCAACTGCTAGGTGAAAGTCTTTGATCAGTGCTATCTGTAGAATTTTTATTGTAATTAGCTCGATTAATAAGAGTTCCACAACATTATTTTATATTTTTCTTAATTTTTTTGACATTGTAGATTTATATTTGAATGCCTCTCTCTTTATCAGTTTAGCCTCTGAAACTACCGTAAGGTATTACTTCAGAGGATGAATGACAATGATGTGTATTTGAATGCCTAACCCACATTTACTTCTGACCAATAAAAAAAAATATTTTTGCAGCTGTTTTGACTGAAAAAAATTTTGTATTCATGTACATTCTTTCAGACATATAGTTACTCATTATGTAACACATTATTTTCTTTAATTTATTCATGTTAATCTGTGTCAATAAATTAATTTAAATTAAATATAATAATTAATATTAAAATTATAAAAAAATAACAATTTTAATAAAAAGGATTAATTAATCTCCTTATAATGATGTGGCAGTTTGCTGCTTCCCAGGCTGTTCAATCTCTGGGCCAGAAGGCTGTAATCTCTTCATATACCACTTACCTCAGGAGTTTGGTGATGCTGAGCTGATGCAGATGTTCCTACCATTCGGCAACGTCATAAGCTCCAAAGTCTTCATTGATAGGGCTACAAATCAAAGCAAATGTTTTGGTATGTTTATATTATTAAATTCTCTGGTATAGGTTAACCAGTTAACCTAAACCTAAATGTAATATGTTTATGTACTAAATGAAATGTAATATGTACTAAATTTAATATGTTTTAAATGTAATATAATAATCTAATTATGTAAGTGATTAATCTTTTGACCTGTGCATTTAATTCAAACCATAAGACTTTCAAGTTGGACTCCATATTCAACATCTTTTTTATAAATATTCAGTCTGCTAAAGATATAATTTGAATATAGAAAAAAAAAAGGTTATAATTGTGAAGAATACAGAAATTTTTTGAATCTTAAAGAAAAGCAAATAACAGTGTTAAACAACAATAAAAATGATACATTGTTATTAGAAAGTTGTTATTAGGAAGCTGTTATACTACATTAAGCCAAGATTTTAAGTCAAATATCAACAATACAATATTTTAAGGAATGTTCAATAGTATTTTGCTTGAAATGGTAAGAGGCAAGAAAAACCTCATAGGAATAAATTGTAGGGATGAAATTTCTTGTAAATAATTTTTTATGACCTGTACCATATGAGATTTATCACCAACATAAAATATATTATGAAATTTTTGAATAATTCAACATAAATCCAATTTTTGAAATTAATATTCTCAAAGCAAAATAATTATCATTTTTTTTAGAAAAACTAAAATTGTTCGATATAATTATAGAACTGTGTAGCAGCTGATGATGCAGAATCCTACAAAATTCAACTAATGGTATTAGTTTTTTGGTTTTCCTGTTATTGTTGTTTGAAGATTAGGATGTTGTTTATCGAATAAAGTTTTTTTTACTGATAAAACACTTGCTTCTAAACTTTTCATTACAATATTTCTAGTTTTAATTATTCTATAAAAACAGTCTGTCTGGAATTTAAATCTTTACAAAACTAAGGTTTGATATGGATTAAAACTATGAAGGCTTATCCGTTAAGATTATAAAGGATCTACCACAATAAAAAAGAATCACTAAAATATAAGTACTACTCTTTTTTTTATATTGTATTTATCTAAAATTTAATTTCAGAATTATACTGAAAGATTAAAAAAACACTATGTTAACAAAAACCAATATCAAATGAAGTAATCTTTGTAAAATAATCTAAGCAATATGAAGAATATAATTTTTTTGTATTTTTTGTCTATTAATATTTTTCAATACCATTTTGCAGGTTTTGTTTCCTTTGATAATCCAGCCAGTGCTCAAGCAGCAATCCAAGCTATGAATGGATTTCAAATTGGAATGAAGCGACTCAAAGTTCAGCTCAAACGACCAAAAGACGCTAATCGCCCTTACTAACCCCTTGTTATTGAGACTTAGGAGTCTGCACTTAACTCATGACCAGGTAAATTTTTTCTGAAATTTTCTTAATTTCTTATACTAAATAAAGTAATTTTTAAAATTAAGTTCATATTAGAGTGATTTTGTCAATTTTGCAATATAACTTTTTTTAATAATGACCACGAAAAATTTCATCCAACACTAAAGTAAAAAAAATAATTTTTTTTTTTGCTCATTCTTCCATAAAAATTGTAATTAATCCTCTTGTATAGTAAAATTTATTTCAAAATAACTTTTTTACTCTTTCCATTATATTTTGAATGTTTTTTTTTACTGCAGGATCTTAAAAAAAAGAATTAAGAATTTTGAATTTAGTTGGTCATTTAATTTTATACATCTAATACTTAAGGCTGAGATATTTTTATAAATTATTTATTTTATAATTATTATTATAATAAAATTATTTATTTAATGTTGTATAATATTTGTAAACGTTAAAGGTAGATTTCAGTGATATTAGAGTATTAGAACCAAGAAAAAAGGAAGATAATGATATCATTCTTGGATATTATTAGGTGCTATTCAGTATGATAATAACGAAAAGTTTAACATTTGTTTTTAAGTTATATGGTATTAAATCAAAAAAACAACAATGAAACATGCGATTTGTAGAAAGGCAACAGATTCTTTATTACTGAAAATTATTTCCTGTACTGAAGTCACAAATACTGAGGTGGTTTAATATCACCATTTCAAAAGAGAAATTGAGGAAATATGTTGGAAAAATGATTTTTTTTTATTTTTAAACATTCGCTGTTAAAAATCATCTACACAAGTTAACTATAATCCATATGTCCTAAATTTATTGTAATTTTACTAAAATTGTATTAGAAATTGCAAATTCAGATTTAGAACTGGTGAATTTCCAAGCTAGTCCAAACACTGAATCCCTTTTTGAGACATAAAAATGATGAGTGCAGAGGGAGAGATCTTGTTGAAAAACACACGTTTTCAATTCCAAGTAAATCTGTTTTTGAAGTTGTGTAGAGCCCTTTTCCGATAATGGGATGTACTTCTCATTGTTCTTCATTCCAGAGATGGGTACTAAAGTTTTAAGTCCAAAGTAGTCAAAGCATCCCCAAAACATTTTCTTTAAAGGATACTGTATAACTTATTTGATGTGTTTTGATAGAACCCACTCATCAATGCTTTTTTGCACATGTAACATGCTTACACCCTGACCTAGAAAATAACTCTCATCAGAGAAAAGGATTTTTCTCCAACTCCAGTTTTTGTATTTTTTGGGTTAAAGAAGCCTTTTCTTCATGGCATCCTGTCCAATGTTCATGGCACACTGTTCATGGCATACTGTTTTCTTATAGGCCTTTGTACCTTGTGACCACTTTCCAGAAGTTTTCTGTATACAGTAGAATTATGAATTTTCACACCAGCTGATTTTAAGTCTTTTTTCAACTCAAAATTATTTTCATAAGAAGTAATTTTACTTTTTCTACATAAAATAGCATCATCTTTTAAGGTGGTTATACAGTTTCTTCCACAGCAACTTTTCGTTGAAGTGAAATTGTACTCATCTCAAGATTTTGTGTAATTATCTTATTAACTACTCCTAGACTAACCTTACACTCTGCTACTATCTGTCTTTGAGTCATATATGAGTGTGTTCATTGAATGTTTATTATCTTGTGTCTTTCCTTACAAATTAAATCCATATTCCTACTTTTCTAAATTTATTAATGAAATCACAGAAAATTACTTATATTAGAAGAAACCAAAATAAAATAGGTAAGTGATACTTATAACCCCTCAAAGCACACAAGATATTTACAGGCAATACGTGAAATGGAAAGAAACAGCAGTAGTACATCTGGAATCAGCGATGTAAAATAACAAACTAAAAATTACCTCATGTGCTCATTCATTTGCACAAGGTTGTATATTAATTTCTTGTTTTATATTGCACCCCCAGAGTAACGAAATGAAATGAGGATCATGTTCAACAGGATATTTTATTAAGCTTTACTGAATCAGGATGATGGCAAAAGAGCTCCACCCTTTGTTAAGGTTGTCCATTTTTCTATAACTGATTATAACCTGAAATTCTCAGACCAGAGTGTGCATTAATATAAAACCCAACAATGAAATAGCGGCTAGGAAATACATTGAGTAATTGGTGGTATTAAAGTAAAACTTGACTAGCTTAAACTGGTTCTTATTTATTTAGAATTACTGGTAGTTAGTTTATTAATTTTTTTTTAATCAACCAAATTTGCCAGTAGGAAGATCGAATTGCTATAATTCTGCTCTTCTTATAAAATTTGCTACCTGAAATTTTCATCAGTTCCTGAATTGAAAGAAACAAGGGAAGAAATTTTCATATGACAGCGATGTAACTGATGCTGTGAATGGTTATTTTGAAAATTGGACATATTTTTCAATAAAAATAATATTATGGATTGTGAAGATTGTTATAATTAATGTATTGAGCTATAAGAAGATTATATTGAAAAATATATGTAGTTAAACCTGAATAATATTTTTTTCTCATTTATCTTGATCATCAAACTACTCTTGTATTGTACTGTACTTCTTATACTCGTATCTTACCTTTTTCCAAAATCAGAATTTTAATAATCCAAATATATTTTATTAATAACAATATTTTTTGTTTTAACTTAATACATAAATATATTTTCTTCTTCTTTCTTTTTCAGGAATTCAGCTCGGTGACAGGGTAGGTGGGGGGGGGGGGGGGGAGTAAAGGGTAATGGTTAACATGTGTGGTGACTGGTGATGGTGGTCGGTGGTGGTGATTACTATTAAAATTAACATAATTAATTACTAATAATATTTATATTATATACTTAATATATATGAAAATATAATTATATATATATATATAAATGAAATAGACACTTGTTGGGACTGTGTATAAAAAAATATATAGCCTTCCATCCCTCCATCAGCCACAATTAGCATTCACTAACCAGACTAATTTGTGACACTGCGCAACTGTTATTTACAATTATTATTAATTAATTAATTATTATTATTATTATTATATTTATTATAAAATTATTTATTTAATGATTATTTATTAACTATATATTATATAAATATATATGTATAATATATATATATATATATATATAATTATATAATATAATATATTACATATATATATATGTATATGAACGACTCTACTCATCCATAATTATTACTTTAGCTAGTCTGAAATCATCTAGTCAACAGAAACTATTTAATTAATCATGATACATATATTATATACATATAATATATTAAAGAAAATACATATATTTATTATTTATATTAATCAATAATGATTAATATCGAATTATTTAATAATATATATATATATATTTAATTATGAACAAAATATTTAAATAAGTTATGTATTATATTAGTATTATGATTGGACGGTGGTAAAATGGCCACAAGCCTCTTTATTAGTATGCAATTATTTATATTTGTTTACATTATTATCTGTTGAATTTTTCTTTATCTCTTTTATTGTATTAATTTTTATTATTATTATTACTATTATTATTATTATTACTATACGTTACTGTACATTATTTTTGTACAAAGAATTATATGGTTATCCAATTATTTTAATATGTAAGTTTTACAGAATTAACAAAATTTATTAGCAAACAAGTGTTAAGGTTATGTATTGAATTACAATTTGAAAAAGAATACATAAGTGAACTCTTCTATATTCTTCGTTAATGGATACAGGGACATTGACTTTTGTATATTTTCATGGTGACCAATATATAGTATTATAAATATCAGCATGTTTTTTTACAATATAGGATCGCTTAAGAAATATTTTCATATAATAATTCAAAGTGCGATATGTACATTTTTATACTTTGTATAAATGGGATTATCATTGAAATTAATTGGTCTTGTAATTCATTTATGTAGAAGATAATGACCTCATTGATCTGCAAGTTGGAGAAAAAATGTATTATACTTATAATAATCACTCGTCAAATTGAATGTTTTTTGGTACTACTATATGATAGATAACCATATTTAATTCTTTGGCAAATGTTACATACTAAATGTTGATAAGGATTGAAACGCGTTAATGATGTATTCTCTGGCTGTTTGGGTTCTGATAATTGTCTGTGTGTGATAAACAATTATTTTCTATGAATATATAGATATATATAAATATATAAATAATATTAACTATATCTTTTTAAGAACTAAAAAAAAAGTACTGTAAAATTTGGTGTTCTTATTCCAATTATTAAGCTCGTATTTAATCCAATGGGGCTGTGATTTTTCCAGTGCTAGTAATCCTGTCATATATATAAACTAAATGATATTATATATATGTAAAACTATCTGTACAGGGTGTTGTGTTAGTAATGTGTTCTATCGTATAGTTTTTATAGAGAGATTAATCTATATTTGGTGTTAAATAAGGCACTTAAAAGGTGTAAAATGGTCAGCAATAAAATTAATTATCAACAGTTTACAATTTGGTGTTTATTATAATTATATTGTAAATATATAAATAGTTATTATTATTACTATTATAATTATTGTGATTATAGCAGATAATTTTTTTTTCTGTTATACAGAAATAACAGTAAATTTTATTATTATGAAGATATATATTTTTTGTAATAATTTCTTTGTCATTATATTGTGATGTTTTTTTTAATGGTAGTTTTATTTCCTTAGATAATTCATCTTAAAAATATGATTGTTTTAATTGAAATAGATTGCGCATATGATTACTAAAATAATTTAATTTTGATTGAATAAAACATTTTCTTTAAATTAAAGAGTAAAATTTTAGTTTATTCAGAATTCAAGTAACTTAAAACTTACACAAAAAGTAATTAAAATATTTCTTACACTAGATATTCACAATGTAATGTTAATTTAATTTAATGGAGAGTAAAGTGAGGGAATAGTGACACTTTCAATGTAACATGAGACACAACACTATTTCACTCATGAATGACATTTGCTTTATCTATATAGCAGCAAAATGTTAAGGTTATAATAGTAGACTGTTATGAAGACATGCCAGATCATTATTTAATTAGATAAATATTAGAGACAAAAAGTATAAACCCTCATAATCCTTGTAATTTGAAAGTGTGATTTAATGACTTTTTTAATTTTATTGCAGCACTTGTGTTGTCCGTCTGTACTTATATCAAATCTTTTATAAATAATCTTTCATTAATTATGTTTATTGACTAACATTAAACATTAAAGATTTAAATTTGGTGTTTGATGGATTACAGAGACATTTCTAAAAATCTGTATATAATCAAGTATACACTTAATATTGTAATATTCTCTAAAGTACGATACCTTTTGGAAAATATAAATCTGTAAATGGACAATAAACCTAAGTTACAATTTGATGAAAAAATAAACTTTTTTTTTTATTAAAAAAAAAAAATTAGAGAAGGTTTGAAAAACCATATGAAATAGATTTTCCATTTGAAAAGCTAGAAAAGACTTCTATTCTGTAGAATATAATCTTCATTATTTAATAAAAGGATCTAAAAAGCTTTGCAGCAATGTTTTTCTTGGAGTAAGCTCTTTTTCATAAAGAAATCCAATCTAACAAAATTAGAAAAATATTTCTTTACAATAATTCTGCCAGTTAAAGAGAGTTCTCTATAAATCTGAAGTTGCTAATAATCTTTACAATAATTCTGTCAATTAAAGAGAGTTCTCTATAAATCTGAAGTTGGTAATAATATTAGTACCAAATCAGAAATTGCAAGACTACTTCCAATAGTTCTTAAAGAGATATTCAGAAATCAATACTAATTGATTAAAAGGAGACCGATTCAAATAAAATATGCTCATTCAATGAGGAAAATGTAATTTTTTTTTAATTGATTAAAATTTTTTAAAAATTATTATTTCTGTCAGATCATTTCTCTAGAGGAAGTAGTTTTTGGAAAATTATTACTTGTAATCACTGCAAACATGGATTATCCAATACATACACAATTTACCCCATGAGCAATACACTTATCCATCTATCTTTCCATTACAAAGAAAACAAAAACATCACTGTTTCTTCAAATTCTAGTTATTTTAATAGAACATTTACTTTTTAGATAAAATTGTGTGTTTCTTTTCTTTAACTGCTACTGCAAATTTTTGCCAGCCCAGTTTAATCTAAGTAGGTTTTTAGAAGAGTTTTACAAATCACAGATGTAAATTAAAAAAACTATTTTACATTTTTTCCAAAGTCTTGTGTACGTTATTAAACCATACAAAATCTTATCTTATTCTTTCAATCTAAAAGTCTTAAAAGACTTATTCTTAATCCATTACACTAGTTTGGTGACTGCACATCAGTTTAATAAAATAACAGTTCGCAAAATTTTGGTTTTTTGAATAAATATTTAATAATTATTTTTTTAACCTTTACTTGTATATTTCTATCCAATCTTTCGGTATAATCAATCTTTTTTTCCCTCAGTAATCAGGAATTAAGCATAAAACAGAATTTATACTGATTTTCCTTTCATATTCTTCATAATTTAATTATTTTATGTGTTATGATCACTTGACATAATAGGCAATATTATTGATAACAGTTTGCATTTATTTTAATCAGTCTACTGAATGCTGTAACTGACAGTCACTTATGCTTCAATTTGCTAATGGTCTCCTTAACAATGGTTAACTCATATGTATACTCATTTTTATTCATCTATTTCGTAATGATAAAAGTTAATTTCATAATTTAACCATTATTACATTTCAAATGGAGATTGGAAGTTCCATTTTTACTAATTTGATGAGCATATGCTAGATAAAAAAATAGTACTTGTAATTAGAAGTGATAGGAAATTGAAGAAGACAATTTCTATTTGCTTTGAATCAAATGACAGTTTTGTTCTAGTTGCATTCCAGATAAGATCATTCTGAAGGATTTCTGAAAAAATGTAAAGTTATAATTTACATTCAGTTGCTCTAGTTTTATTTATTACTGTATTTTTAATAAATAACATTAACTTACAATATCTGATAATTATTTAGCATTTTTATTTAATTTAGATATGAAGTAACAAATCTGATATTGAATTCATACCATTGATTCTTGAAATTATGTTCATCATGAGAAGTTCTCCTCAAAGGCATCATCTCTAAATCAAATTTCTTTTCATATTACATTACACATTATCATTTTTTATTTCATGTTTTATGCTATACAGTATGATCTTGCATGCCAAATTAAATATTAGATAATATCTCATTTTTTAACAATTATTTAAATACTACTCATGCATGTGTGTACACACACTAACACATATACATACATTTGATATTATAAATTAATCTATACCAATTATTCTAACAATACAAAAAACAAGATATTTTTTCTTGATTGATTTTCATCAAATTTCTTTCCAATTTGAGTTGAACTGTACACAGTAAATTGTTTTTCATTATAGATTACCAATAATGTATAAAATGTTGTCTTGTAATGTTTGATTCACACTGTGTCAGCTATTACGAAAATTTCTTGTATGTTTAATTATTATGAAAATATCTACTTACAACATTCAAAGGTGATTCAAATTTCTCTAACACTAAACATTTTCTAGTGCTAATTTAACCTGTTAATCTCTAAAAGAGATTTATGATACATTAAATGATATCTATTTACAAGAGAAAGAATTGTTAGCAAAAACACCCAAGTTTGTGAGCCAGAATTTTTCATCTAAGTTGATTACCTTATTAAGCAGCTAGTCACAGTAGTAGCTTATTAAGTTGCTTTAAATATTTAAAAAATGGAATGGTTTTTAAAAATTTTACTAGCTACTAATTCTAAATTAAATTAGCTACTTTAGTACAAATAAAAAATCTTTAATACAATCCACCTATGTACATATGAGAAAAAAAATCCTGTTTTCATTCAAATTGTAAGTACCAAATACCATCTACTAAGACAATTACTTGGAAAAATTAAAAGGAAAAAAAAAACAATTTTACAACTCTATTTAACAGGAAAATTCTATGTTGGCATTACTTTTTAAGCTGGTTTCCAAGATTAACCCAAATAAAATTAGCACCCTTAGCGTGAAAAATCTGTTTGCTTACTTGATGTGGTTGTTTTCCACATTAGATTTCTTGTTTGAATAAGTTTACTTCAAAAATTTTAGATACAAGAATGAAAATGGAGAAACTCAAATGTTTATTTTATTTAACAGAGCATTCATTTTTCTCCCTTTGTGCAAAATCTTCTCTTACTTTGTCTGAAAAGATGCTGGTATTGGATAAATAACAAAAAATTTATTTCATGTGGTTCTCAACATTTTTCTATTCAAAAAAATCTGTCTTAATAATAACTTTATTAAATTCCTTTAATATAAGTAATAATAATTTCAGTAAATTAAAAAATATTTTGTGATATTATTATACTAGTCTTAACTTTTAACATTTTGCAGGATCAGAAAAATATTTAAAAAGTTTTTATATTCAAGCCAAACAAGAAATGGATACCAGAACAAAATTTTTTATCCTACACATAGAAGATAACAAATGTAATTTAAGATTAAAATTTTACTAAATTACATAAGAAAATCTCACTGCCTTTATTTATAAACTTTTTTATATTCCTTTAAATTGATGTATTATACTATCCTAACCTATTCATTCACTTATCATTCTATCTTTTCAATTAATTTTACAATTAAAATTAAAAAAAAACAAGTTATTCATTCAAGAATATTAAATAAAATAAAAGGGGACGCTAAACACATTTTTTTTTATTCCAATAATGATTTCTTTTTTTAAATATGTTCTAAGTCCAATGATTTACTTTTCAGTATTACTTTTTTTTTATTTATCTTTTACTATTGAAGTATTGTTTTTCCTACAATTCTGAATTTAATATAATTTTTATCTTATGCTGTGATAGCATAAAATATATTTGACAATACTATGTGTAATATTTTCTTACAATTTAGTGATTTCTTTTAATTTCTGTTAATAGATGTGTTATTAGAAATACATGTTACTGTTAAGATGATGAATCAATTGTAATATTTTAATTAATAATTGTAAATAAGATTAATAATTGTATATTTTATAATTAGTTATAAATGTATAAATTCTTTGTACTTTATTAGAAATTGAAATTTTAATAATGATTAAAAGAATACAAAACGCTCATGTTGCTGACCATTTTAGTACCTATATAAAGAGCTTAAAAGTGTTTATTTTTTTTTTTATTGTAATTAATTAATTTTCCTTTAATTTGAGTGTCTCTGTCTTTCACAGCCTTTAATATTTTTGTTTTTTTGTAAATTCAGTGTACAATATTATTTATGTGGTATAATTATTACGTAAAATGAATGTGATAATGATAAAAGAATTCTCATACAATAAATGTTAGTAAATATTAAGTAACTAATTTAAATACCTTAATGTATGATTTCATTAAATGTATTTGTTGTAAGTACCACTGCTTGACTACGTAATCAGATTTTAACTAATGAATCCTTTTAACCAGTAAAATATGAGGAAGATATTCATACCTTAATTCATATTTTATTTATACAATTTTTAAACAGTTTTTTATAATTAACTTTATAGATAAAAAATGAAAATAACACTATATTTCTTTTATTTTACTACTTGATCTGGATTTACAGATTTGAATGTATTTGTGTACATGTTTTGTCACAATTTATAATTTAAATTATTTTATATATATATCATACTTATTAATGGACTGGGATAAGTATTTGATTTCATTTACTAACCCTGTATTCAGTATCACTACTATTTGTCTTCAATAACGAGTGCAATCAGATTCAATTTATTAATTCATGCCTATCGTACTGATCTAGTGGTTAACTCGTCATTGCAAATCAGCAAATTTCAATCAGTTGAGAGTTCTAAGGTTCAAATCGTAGTAAAGGCAGTTAATTTTATATGGATTTGAATACTAGATCTTCAATACCAGTGTTCTTTGGTGGTTGAGTTTCAATTAACCACACTTCTCAGCAGTGGTCGATCTGAGATTGTCAAGGCTACACTTCATCCATATTTATCCTCTGAAGTAACGGTGAAGTGAACTACCTTATGGTAGTTCCGGAGGCTAAACAGAAAATAAAAGAGAGTGTTATTAATTCAAATGACCAAATATTGCAATTCTTTACATTATATCCTGTTCAATGAAAGATGAAGCCTAGCTTTAAAACCACATAGCTTGTTCTTCGAAGCAGTTGAAATGGAATCATACATACATTATTAAGAAAATAAAGATATTTTTGAACAAAATTAACCGAATATAAAATTTATGAAGTTTTTGTGGGTTTGACTTACGTAAACTAACTGAGGTACAAACAAGTAAATTATTAGTACTTGTCAGAGTTGTTTCTCTTAAGAGTAACGATATTCACTGAATAACCACTTCCTATGGTGAATGGAGTGTATGAAAAATTTTTAGAATTAGATTTCAGTGAGTTTGGTATGCTAATTTATGACCACATATCCAGTTCATTGAAGAAGGCAGCAGTAAATCTCTCTTTCCCTAACAATCTTCTAGTACTAGTTATTCTTGAGAATGGCTATGTTACTTATAAGAGTGACTCATGACCAAGTCAGGTTGTCTACAATCATTAAATTTACAGCACTTAATATATACATAAATGAAGTTTTTACTATAGTGTATGAAATGCTGACTAATATAAAATAGATTCTGTATGAATTTTTAAAATTACTATACATAGTAATTACAGAACAGGTTGATACACTATCTGGATACAGTACTTTATTCTCTCAGCAAATAATTACTTTTTATATTTCAAGCAATAAAATTTATCGCCAATTTAATTGAATATATTTTCTCAAAATTTTTCACTTACATTTTTTTATAATAAAAAATATAATCAACCAACTAAACCTAGTTTTCTTTTTAATTTTTCAAGCATGAATAAATAAGAGTTAATATTAAACTGCCTTTAATTAGAACATTTTATCCATATATGAGATTTATTCAAGCTTTACTGTTAGATTTTATTCCTGAACTAAAGCACAAAAATGTTTTCTTTATTTAATTGTGGGGATCCTTCATATGCATTAAAATTTCATCCAGAAGTGTTTTACTGCCTCAAACTGTAGAGATTGTGGCATTTGAACTGTAACAAAATGTATCAGGAGTGAATAGTCTTTTTTTTCTCAGTTCCAATAACTCCTGAACGTCCTATATTAGATGGCTGAAACTGTCTAAATACTCAAAAATACATGTAAGGATGTTTTATTTTTGTTAGAAATTGTTTATATTATAGACTTGCCAAGAAAAATACTTGAAAAACTGATTAAAATCTAATACACATTTTCTTTATTAATATTTATTTCCTGATAAGGAAGTAATATTCCCAAATTGTTTTATAAAGTTTATAATATGTAAGTAAAAGAATAAAATTCATTTTTTAAATTTACATATCAAATTTTATACATCTGTTTCAATGAGAACTTTATGATTCTTAAATCAGGCTTCATATTCCATTGTACAAAACCATTTATTAATTTCCATTACAACCATTGTAGTATGGTTGTAATACAATCAGTTGAAAGAATTTTCAGTAGTTTTTCCAATGGTATAAATATTTATCAGACATTATCAAACAAAAATATAGTTTGATAGCATAGTAATTGCTTGAGGTTATGAACACTTGCAATAGAAGGTTCTGATTGCTTATTTTTTTTTTTTTTTTTTTTTTTAGTTGTCTCTGGTTTTGGTTTCATAATTTTTTTATTTTCATTTCAAAAAATAATGTTATTAAAAATATTAACACTAGCTGACACTACAAATGTAAATGAAACAAAAGAACTGATTATACCGGCAAACTGCAGAGAATACTTCAAAAACATATCAAAGTAGTAAAATTTTTTTTTTCTTAATAGATTTTCCATTTTCCTTAATTTCTATCTTACAAATGTTTTAAAATAGATGATATGTGTTATCTTTTTGAAAAAACTCCATCCACAGGAATGCAATACAATTTTGTAATTCATCTACATAATTCTAATATATGTTTTAGCGGCATTGAGAGTTATGGAAAATATAAGTAAAATTTCGGATAAAATTCTGATAAATAAATTTCAAAAATAAAAATGTTGGATTCGTGGAATGTTGTAACACACTTCTAAATATACAACGTAGGAATGAAATGGTTAATGAAAATCAAAATATATTTAAAAATCATTTGTTACTGATACACTCCATGACAAAGATTATAATTTTTTTACCAAGAGTAGCAGATAAATGGGTTTCTAAAATTACATTTGAAATGAAAAAAAATGAAATATTTTATTTTTATAACCAAGCTAGGTTAGGTTTGAATCTAGGTTCTGGTTGCTCATATTATCATATTTCAACCAATTTACTAATTAGACAGAATGACACCATAATAAATGATGTTGCAAACAACTGACATTAGTTGTTTTGTAATAAAAAATGGTATTTTGTTAATTGTCATTTATGTTCAATAAAAAGAATTTTTATAGGTTAAAATTCTTGCTTATACCACCTCATTAAAATGTTGCCTGGTTAATAATAAAAATTAAATTTATGTTTGTATTTGTAGTAACACACAATGTTGCAAGAGATGTAATATTATGTGAAGTGCTTTTGTATATTTTTAGTAGAATCAAATCAGTTATTTTTATGTTTTTTAACTAAATGAAAATCTTTAGAGAATAAATTAATTAGTTAAAATTTAATATTTCTTTTTAGAAAAATTAGAATTGTGCAATAGCAGAAAAAAAAATTATCTTTTCTGTTACACTTCATAACGAATTTCATGTAACATTTTTAATCAATTCCCAGACATCTTCAAATTTTTTTCAACAACTAATCAGATTTCTTCTAAAATTCCAGTGAAAACATACTAAACACTCATGAAAATTAAATGATGTATTTTAATTAAAATATTCCTTTGTAAAGTGTTTTAATCTTTTCTCTGAATTATTTGTAACAATTTTTTGCCAAGAAATTTATTTGTTTTAAGAAGTGTAATTTGAGTAAATCTTTAAACGTAGAGTTTTATGTGAGTAAAGTCTTTATTTTACACAAATATTGTTCTCCAGCAAGTTCATTTTCCTGCCTCCAAATTTAGATTTTTATGATTCACTCTCTCTCGATTGTCTCTTAGTATGGGCACTCCCAACTTCACTGGTCATAGTTTAATTTTTTCAATAATTTTTGTATATTATTAGTTCTCATTTCATATTTTTGCACTAAACAGATATTTTTTCTTAAGTTTATAAATTATTTAATCATTGTGATTCATAAGAATAAACTTTCATTCAAATAAATAAAAATAAAAACAAGCTTGAACAGTAATTTATTTAGAAAATTGTACACGTAGTAAGTGTATGGTAAGTGTTCATTAAAAGGTAGTTTTACTTTGGCAACATAAATCTTATGGTAACCATAAAAGTATTTAGTAACACTTATTTCTTTATAAAAAATTATATTTTTTTTTCTTGCAAGTTTATTTAGTTACTTTACAAAAAAACTTTTTTTTTATGTATCATTATTATTATTATTCATTTTAAGTAAATTTTATATATTCATGGGACCAGAAATTTCAACAAGTTCTGATTACAGTAATTTTTCATATTTAAACATATACCTTCATTTTCTTTTTAGTATTTTTAAAAAAGAACACATTATAAATCTAAGTTAGTAATTTAATTGTTATGGTAAAGATTCTTAAACTAATAACTAATAACAAAAGAAGAAAAAAGTTCTTTTAATATTTTAGATTGTTACTTTTTTTTTTTTTAACAAAGTATGAGAATAACTTTTATCAAAATGCATATTCCTATTTCTTATGGAACACAGGGATTTGAATAAACATTTGGCCTATAGGGAGGGAAAAGCTGCTATGGATGTTTATAATTGTTAATTATAACAGAACCCACCAGCCGAAAAAAAAAATGAATTAATCCTTTGCTGGTATATTTAAAAACTATTATTAAAAAAAGAAATAAATTTGTAAGCACAAGTGTAATATATTTTTGTCAATGAGAATCTTATGTAGATTGTAAATAATAAAATAAATTAAAAACAAGTCCACCAATTTAAGCATATTGCAGTATATATTGAAAATACTGTAAAATATGTGAAATAATTTGTCTAATTAATTATTATATTATATATTTAACGTTAAATCCTTTTTACATTAACGTAGAAAGGAAAATAATATTGTAACTTTTATAATTAATTATAAAGTTACAACTAATATATTATTAATTATTATAATTATTATTATTTAGGTAGGTGCCATGTTTAGATGAAATAGTCTTTTATAGGTAAAAGTCTTAACATAACCTTTAGATTGTTAACATTTATTCAGGCTTAAAGAACGTTGGGTAAGTTACCAATTATTTGCAATTTGTAAATATTCATCATTACCTACATTTTGTGTGGTTATATCTTACTTTTTTTTATTTATTATTTACTTACTTAGTTATTAATCATAAAAACTTCCTGGAAACAATTTTTTTCAATATTCTTCTTCTTTTTTTTTTTGTTTATTTAATAGTAAAAATTGTTTACTACCATTAACAGTTGGAAAAATATTTTCAAATAGTTGTTTAATATTAATTGCCAGAGTATTATGGGATGTTTTGACAGCAACAAAAATGATTAATTATACACATGAGATTAATTTAAAGTAGTAAAGTTTAATATCACTTTTCTTCAAAATGATTAATTTTTTAAATTTATTAATTGTTTATTGAATAAAAAGAAATGTTTTCTTGCTTGGCAAAAAAATTATTTAAAATAGAAATAAATTTAAATCTGTTATATATGAGTCGTCAATAATAACTACATGAATATATACTTTAGGTAGTGATAGTTTTAAATACCAAGATATTTTACGCATCTTTAAATGTTTCTAATTATATGCAGGTAACTTAGATCATTGCTTAATCTGATTACTAATCATTTACTCATTTATAAAATGTACCTGTGCATATTAAGTTGTTTTATGTGGATTGCAACAGAAAATTGTTATTTTTTAAATGTTGCTTCAGTTCATCTTTAAAATTGTAATTTTACCAACCATTAATTGTCAATGTTTTTAGCTGATATTGGGATTTTTTTGTTTTTTACTGTACAATGATTTTTTGACAAAATACAAATATATTTTGCATACTCCTGGACTGACAGTTTAATTTACAATTTTGTTTTATATTTTTAGGTTACATTTGCATTTTCATGTTATTAAGTTACAAATTTATATTTATTTTTAATATGTTTTATTAGTTTAATATAAACAGTTTATTCTTTAATTTTTGGGAATAATAATTTTTTTTTTAGTTTGGCTGATTGAAGATTACATGAAGAAACATTTTTCATTCATTTCTCTTTATTTTAGGAATTTCTTTCCTGGTTTTCCAATAGTTCTTCATATTTTGCTTTGTTTTTGCCTTCTCCCTTCAACCAGACATTGTTGGTTTCTTTTTCTCCTTCTTGAGGAAAACTTTGAAACCTTCTACCAGTTTTCTAGTTTTCTGAACATTGTTTTATCGTTTATTATTTTCAAATATTTTAATTTCTTTTAGATCTTTTTGAATCACTGAAGTCTATTGATTTCTGTTCTTTTTGTTGTAAATGTGATTGAAGATTTGTTTTTTGGGCTTAACATTTTTTCTCATGAAAGGCCTAGGAATTCAAATCTCTTTTTCTTATCAAATTTGATATTTTCTCAGTTTCATTTCATTTGTAACGATTTTTATTGCTTCTGAATTTGTATTTGTTTTCTTTTATTTTTATTGGTCCTAAGTTTTTTTCAAGATTTTCTATTCTTTTTTTCTATTGGGTTTATTTCACCTGATTTCAAAGTGAAGATGCATTCTGATGCTTGAAGGCCTTCTGGTTTGAAGACCATTGCAATATTGTAATGCCTGATTTTGGCTTTTATTAAGATATTTTTTCTGCTGTAAATATCCTTTGTTAGATTGTAGATCAATTCATTTTCTAACTCTTACTTGATTGGCTTCTTTATCTGAACTATTAATTTGGATTATTTCTCCCAGCTGTTTAAGTTTATTGACTTGTTGATTTTTTCTTATTTCACATTGAAAGCTGTCTTGGGCGAGTTGCGAGAATCTTTGATGTTATCATGAATTCTGTCTTTTTGAAGGAAAGTTGTAGTCTTTTCTTTGCAATTTCTTTTAAGTGGTTTACTTGGTCAGTTTTTTTTCTTTTGGAATCTATGAGAATATCTAAAATGGAACTGTTTTAACAATGATTTTTTTTGTTATTTTTCTATATATAAAGAACTAAAGTTTACAAATCTCATTTGTTTGTCAAGTAAGAAATATTTATAATTTCATTTGCATGACTTGATTGAAGTAGTTTTAAGGAAGCAATTCTTATTTTTATATAACTTTTTTTTTTGAGAGAAGTAAATAAAATGCAGTTATTAAACATTTAAAAAACGAATGGTGCTTACACCATCAATTAGCAGTTATTTATTTATTTTAGTAAGTTTTGAATAACAGCCAGACAGCTTTCACAAACAGAATTATTTTAATCTAAATTACTACAAAACATTACTATATTACAGACACATGATAAACATAATTAAAATTAATGAATGATAAATTTCTGTATAATTAAAAACTGCTTAAAATTAATTTTTTTTTTAATACAGTTCAAATTAATATTATATTCCTATCACAATTTTAAATTATTATAACAGTTAATAGTCAGTGACCAATAAATGTAAAGAAATAATTTAAACTGTTACAGATTAAATTTATATTTGTTATAATAAGATGTTGTCTGTGATTTTGTACAATTAATTACTATTACTGCTTGTTGTACGTATAATAAATATGGCAGACAGAATTGGTCCCACATAATGTTACTTTTGAAAAAATTAAATAAATGAGTAATTGTCAAATAGAGCTCTTTCTTGTGTAAAAATCTCTCTTTATTTTCCAATGCAGTGTAATATAAAAAAAGAAAATATCACATGTTATTTTTTAAATATGTAGTATTTTAATTGCAATATAAAAATTTCCTGGGAATATTAGCTGTCTTTGAGAGGATGTTAGGACAGAAAACAGAATGAACACCACATTATTGCTGCTCAATGAGGATTGAGATGTACTAATCCATTTGGACTCAGCTGAAAAGATTGACAAGCAGTATTAAAACTCAATAGATCTAACTTCATAATATGATCCAATTGTCTGCCATACCATAGAACATCATGATGACACACTGTGTGCGTTCCACAGCCAATATCTTGATATATACCGGTTACCAAAGAATATTTTTTTTTCTTAAAATAAAAAATGTTTTATACTTGTAAATTTTGGTTAAAGACATTTCAGTCTACATTTTATAAGAAACTGAGTTACTAATTTTATTTTTATTACTTGTACATTTTTATTTTTTATGTTACTTAGATAAGTTATTAGTTCTGTTTGTCAATAATTAGAGTGAACGTGATTTAATTAAAACTTAGTTCACTAAAATCTAAAATTTGACAATAATATAAATAGAAATAACTTTAAAAATAGAATGCAGTTAATTTTATATTTTCTTAAAACTACAAGTATGGTAAAAATAAAACAGAAATAATATATAATATTTGAAATTTTTTTTCCTCAATAAACCACTTTATTCAATAAACTTAACATATTATACACTTTATGCTTTTTTTTTTTTTTAATTACCAAAGTGAAACCATGATTTTTTTTATTATTAATATTTATTTTAATAAAATCATGTCAAACAACACAGAAACACAAATTATTCAAAAGTAAATGTAATACTGTATTTTAAAAAAGCGTAATGATGATATATATACAGATTGAAATGTTTATGCTATTTATTATGTAAATTAGAAATTATAATTTTTTTTTTTTTTTTATTATTTATTATATTATGTTATCTTGTTACAATCTTATAAGATCTGTAACATTTTGTTATTAAAGATAAAAACTTGTAATGAGTTAGGTTGGGTTATTGCAAGTTTTTTGAAAAGTTGTAGTGAATCGAGCAAAAAAAATGCTCAAAAATATGCTACTTAGATTAAATTTATTTATATATATATTATGTATATAAAATATATAAACTATTAGAGTAGGGAGTAGTGTCTTCTTCATAACATATACCTATTCATTGATTACTAATTATTACTTATAATTATAGAAGAATCAAGAAAAACTTGTTAATTTATTTATTTATTTTTACCCGGGGGAGATTAATTTATGCGTTAATAAAAAATGATTTATTATTGTTTTTTTTTTTTTAGTATTTTTTTTACATAACTAAGAAATATCACTTGATTCCAAAGAATCAGTTCATGTTTTGTTGTTATGAACTATAAATCTTGTAGTGCAATAAAATCTAAGTCAAATTTATTTATTTGGTATTTTTAATTCTCTTTTTTTTAAGCAGGCCCATTGACT
The DNA here is from genome assembly GCA_010016005.3 of Zanna intricata. NCBI lineage: Eukaryota > Metazoa > Arthropoda > Insecta > Hemiptera > Fulgoridae > Zanna > Zanna intricata. Next base: position 30,136 of record JAAAKQ030297509.1, read on the forward strand.
GATTAAGCTACTTATTATTATATATATAAATTATTATAAAAATCCTAATCTTTATTTATGATCTTATTATTATTAATATTATATTAACTGCTTTTTAAAAATATTTATCTAGCATTATAGGATATGTATTCTTTTTAATACAATTTATTATTATAACTTTATATTATATATATATTATATAATATAACTAAGTGCAATCATTTGCAATGAAATTTATGATTATTATTATTATTATTATTATTCATTTTAATTAATTATGTACGTATTCAAATAGGTTATAAATGCATATATATATATATATACATGTATATATATAAATAATTATGGTCAATATAGTTTAACCATTTGATTCTTTATTATTTATTATAATCCATATACACTTATTTTTCAGTTTCATTTCTTTTAAAGTATTTAATTTATTTTTAACTGCTTTATTTATTATTAATTATTTTGTTATGCGTTACATTACTTAAATTTAATATTTATGCCTAATAAATAATATTTTTCTGACTGATTCATGTAATAATCCTAGTTTTTACACTCTGTACAAAAAAAAATATATAATAAAATAATAATAAACTTAAATAAATTATAAAAATATCTAGATCACGCTGCTGTGAATCATGCTAATTTAACGTTTAGACCATATAATAATTAGTGTTCATATTATAACAGAACCTTTTTAAATGGTGTTTTGTACCCTTTCCATCGCGATAGTTTATATAATTATTAATATATTATATCCCCGTTACAGTACTTTTGTTTTTATATTTTACTTTATTCAATTCGCAAGATAACTCTAGTGGAAAAATATTCATTTGCATTTGATAATCTGGATCAATTTTAGGTCCATTATTGATTCATCTTTATATCTCATCATTTTACATAAGTAAACTAACTCCCATTTTGTATATGATTCATATAATGACTCATTTTAATATTTGTAATATTATTATTATTAATTATTATTATTAATTAACTAATTAATTAATTACATTTAAAATTAGAGCAAAGAAAAAGATATTTCTTGCTTCGATACAGGGTATGTTTTTATCCAATATGAGGAAACTATTTCAAATTGTTTGATCAATGTTGTTGTGAATGTATTATAAAAAAAAATAATAATAAATGAAATAAAAAATAAATAAATTTTATTTAATTATTATTATTATTATTATTATTATTATTATCATTAATTTCCAAGTGTATTTTTAATAATATTGGAAGAAGTTTAATCCATTTTTTGTAAATGTTTTTTATTTAAAAACCTTTTTCTCCGTGTAATTGGAATTAATAAATTATAGTATTATAATTATTATTATTATTATTAAGTATAGATAAAAATATATAATAATAATTATTATAATATATAAATACATATTACATATATATATATATATATATATTTATAAATATATATATATATATAAAATAAATATTAATCTAAATGTAGATTTTTCACAGTTGTAAAATAAAAATTAAACTAGTTTTGGGCTATCTTACTATTTACATAAAATAAATAATTATTATAATTTTAAGAAGAAAAAAAGCACTATTTTGTGCTGTCCACTAGTCCGTATAGTTCTTAGTACCTACTGGATTATTAAAATAAAAGAAAAAAATTGTAATTAATTATAAATAAAAAAACATGGTAGAGGCTATTTATTTACTGTTAAAATCAAACTTCAAACTTTAAATGAAAATCTAATTTGTTCTAAATATTACAGCATTGTAGTAATTACTTTTAATACTATATAGTTTCCCAGATGTAATATTATATTGAATAATAGATTTTTAAAAGCACATAATGTAGTATAATTTATTATATAATCTTAAAATTAATAATATTTCTTTTATATTTTCTGAGATATTGTAAACAAAAATTATTATTATCTTGTAGTTAGTAAAATAATTTTATAACATTTTATATTATGATAGAAATAGTTTTATTTGCATCAGAATTTAAGTATATTAACTAAGTATATTACAAGTAAACAAAAAAAGATTTATTTTAATATGCTGCATGATGAAATGTGGTTAGACTAATGAAAAAGAAAATAAAGTAAAAATAGATCGAATTAACTTTCTTGGAAAACGTGAACATATGCTTTTAAGTGGGAATCAGTCTCTTTTAGTTCTTTTTACAGATCTTTATTCAAGTTTTCATTACTGATGTTGTAAATTACATTGTAATTGATGCTGCCATTTTACGACGGGCAACACCAACCACTTTGTCTATGGGAAAAAAATAAAATATTAACTCACAAAATCAGTATCAATATGTAAAAATAATTTTTTTTAATGAGTACACACGAAAGGATGTTAACCATAAACAACATAAAAACTATCAATTCAACATAATTAAACAGTATGAAATTTAAAAATACCCTAAATTTTATTGAAACAACATATTAAATAAACAAACCAAATTTAGATTGTGATCATTTTCTAACCAACTCAAAATGGGAACCATCAATAATTATTTAATTTACTATTCTATAATTGAAGCTTCTTCAAAAAGATGATTTGGAAAAATATCTCCAAAGAAAAAATTGGATCTTTTTATTATTTTTTTTTAAACTTGTTTTATTGATACTGAAAAAAATTTGGAACATGTGCAAACTGTGCCACAGAATAGTCCGAAGATTCTCTCTTATACAATAGTTTTGAAAATATTATAAAAATGTATAATTAAACAATTGTAATATTGTTCTGTCATTGTAGGGTGAGTCACTTGTGTAGGGTGAATTACATTCATAATACTCATAGCACTCATGATAACTAGCTAAATCATTCATCATTTAGCTGGGCAGTTATACGCACTTTTCTCAAATAATCTAAGACATTACTGCATTATTATCTTTTGTATGATGAGATTAATAATTTCTCAATTTAAAGAATCCTAATTTGTATAGGTGCAGCTCCCAACTTTGAAAATGTGTATTTATTCTACTTTTGTTTGATTTATGTATTAGATGATAATGCGGTAAAGATGGTATCAGAATTAATGGTGTCATTTCTTGTAAAGGTGTGAATAAATAATTATTTTCAAGGCATAAGTCATTGTGTATTTCTTCCCTAATAAATTGTGGGTTACTATAGAAAAAATTAATTTTTTTTTTAAGGTAGAGAAATAATATTGAAAGAATGCATTTTTGTTTGTCACTGGATTTTCCTGTTGCATAAGTTGAAATTCCACTTTGTTATAAAATTGACTTCTGAATCAGAAAAAATACTATAAGAATAACAAACATACATATATATTTACACATATATGATAACATAACTGTATTTTTTTCTTCTAGTGTGGATAATCAAATGTACTGCTTTCTGGTTAACAGAAAACAGAATTTTAGTTCAATTTAACTTTTGGTCATAAACAAATCAAAACAAAATATCTGTACATATAGTAATTCTAGTTTTGACAAGCAAACAAAGGCACAAATTAGAATATATATATATATATATATATGTTTATATTCATTGAAAAAGATTCACATAGAAAACTTTGTACATTGTAGAAAGTTGGTCATTAGAGTATACGATATTTTTATTATATACAAGTAGAATTTTCGTAGTGCATTACTTAAACATTTTTTCCCAATTTTTTTCACATCAGCCAGCAACAGTCACGAAAACAACCAAAGAGAACAGGAAGCATATTTATTCCATGCTAATTATTATTTTTACTGTTTATTTAGCTTTATGGAATACCAAAAGTGGGTAGCATATCCATATTTGATTCGCCAGTCTTTAAAATCGCTAAAAAAATCTTAAATATCTGTATTTCTTTGACTGGTAGGTTAGAGAATGATATCTGAAAATAGTGTAATAGTTCCCATATTTTTTTTTTTTTTTTTTTAATGTACAGCAAAAAAAATAACTGCAAATTGATTGTAATGTCTATTAAACAAAAACATTTATTTTTGGTTTATACAACAGAAGTTTTACTACTAATGTATATTTTAAAACATGAGATACCAAATCTTTTTCCATAAACAATAAAAGTGAAAAGCCAAATTTTTCATCTTTCTTTATGAGGTAAGTATAGATTATTCATTTTTTAAAGTTTGTATTTTGATGCATAACACATGAATTATTTAAGTGTAGTAGCTGATTTTTTACCTTCTACTGAGGTAAAATAACATTTATCAAGAATAAAGTTGTATTGTTTTTCTGCTCTTGTACTGCCAGTTGCTATGCACATCAACCAGGATGAGGTTCATCTAACTGTGACTACAAGTGTGGTTTGAATTGACCAGGTCAGTTCCACTTTTACTGTTTTGATATTAACCATACCAAGTGAAATTCACTTCACATTTACACAAATAAAGAGCAGCATTCTATTATCCACTTTATTTTGTAATCTGACAGAATTGGATACAATTATAGTTCTCTTCCAAATGAAAGTTCCAAACACAATTATCAGCTGGAAAAATCAATCCCAAAAAGTTTTTAGGGTCATACAACATCCAATGGAATATTGTTAGGAAAGGGACTTAACAATAGCAAGTGATCATTACAATGAAACACTAACAGGCAAGATTCAGACTGAGTTTGTGTAAAATACTAATAAGTAATTCGATTAGAACTGAAAAGCATTGAATTTCATTATATTTGTCCTCATATTGCTGCAACACAATAAAACTCAAATTTTACTCACTGGATCATCTTTTATGTAGTTTTAACCTTATCTCTGTAGTTTATAATTTATTCAGTATACTTATCATAAAGATTTAAGTTTTTGTCACAATTTTCTGTGGCACCATGAGAAGAAGGAAAAAGTTGTATGTGGTTTTATAGAAAGCATTTATTTTTGGACAATAAAGAACCTTGTGCAATGAAAGTCTTAAATGTGTTGGACATAATGGGACTATAATTAAAATGTTATATAATTGTATTGAATTCTAAAATTGAATTGAGAATACTTAAAAAATTAACATTTATCCAAAATTTAACACATCTAAATTAAAGTTAGCTTTGATTTATATTGTCTGCATTGTCTAAAAAAAATAATTAATTGAGGAATGTCTATAATTTAAAATAAATTTTTGTTAGCAATTTTGAAAGTAAAAATTATTTTATTTTCAAATAGTTTTATTTATGTTTAAAAAATAAATAATTAGTTTTTTTATGTTGAGGCAGTTGAATACAACTTATTTGTAACCACATTTCACATATATCATAATAAAATGTCCCTTTAATTTCTCATAATAGTGTGTATATTTATATGAATTTTTTTTTACCATAAACAAACATTTAAAAAATAAATGAGTTGTTAATATTTATTACCACATTTCTTTATGAGTTTTATAAAATAATTGAGTGATATTGCATTTACATCCATTATGCTTAACTTATAGTAAATAATAAATAATAAATTCATGACATATCTGGAAACATTAATACATTTTACTTTTAATGATCATAATAACTATTGTAACTTGGGAAACTATATACATAAATATATATAAATATGAAATACATTAATTATATATTTTACAGTTTTGAAAGTCTCCCTTTTTGTATGAATGAGTGTGTGTATGTATGTATGCATAGAAAATTGCCTCATCTGCATTAAGAAATTATTTATACGTATATGTACATATATAATGATATATTATATATAAATATATTTATTATATATAAATATATGTATATAATATATACATAAGTTGGTAATTTTAGTAAAAATTTAAAGATTGGTGACAAGTATAATAGCGGTAATAGCCTTTAACTAAAATGGTTTAGTTTTATACACATAATATTATAGTTCATTAGATTCATAAATCCAATGACTTATTGTATATAATATGTTTTAGTACTATTTTTAAATCTATTTTTTTTTCTATTGGATTTTTTTTTATAAAGCCTCTTGATTTAAGAAATTATGACTTTAAAACAATAATTTGTTGGATTTTTCCTCCAATGGAGCTGTTTCAATGTGTATTCCTAGAACTTAGAAGCCTTCATATTTTTTAGTACTTAGACTGTCAATTGTAAATAATGATTAAAAATAAAGTATTCTAAAGCAGGTTTTAGAAAATATACATTGGCAAGAGAAATAATTATAAAAAAAATAATAAGTAAATAAAATAGATATATATATATGAATTGAAGCTAAAACAGTTGTTGGAGACTTAATAAAAAAATAATTAAGCTTGCTTTTATTACATAATCTTCAAATATATTTTCTATTTAGATATATCATCTATGTATGTAGTAATACAGACTTATAAGTTTTGTATTCAAATTGATATAATCAATGTAATATATTTATTCATCATTGAGATAACACTTTCATTCAACCTTTTTACATCTAATGCAGTGAAAAATATTTAATTTTATGTATCTGTAATTTAAATTTTATGGATATCCAATTTAAAGTTGTACTATTAATACTGTAAAACTAAAATGGATTATTTTTGCCTAGAAAAACAAAAGCATGTACCATAACATATTATTACAGGATTAACGATGACAGTTTTAATTATTTATGAAATAATATTTTAATAAAGATTAACTAATAATAATCATAGCTGTTTAGAAAAAATAAATATTTTTAAAGTTTCACATATTGGAAAAATGTTTAATTCCATTCAATAGATAAAAAAAAAGAAGGGAAATAAAAGTTACTTTCTATATAGTAAAAAACTGAAAAGATAATTTATTTTTTTTTTTAGACTCCGCAGTGTAGATATATCTTATCTTAATTTTACCAAGGAAAGATATAGATTTTCTCAATATTCTGTACTAGATGGTCTATATTAATAGAAGACATACATACAAGACCTAATTTTTTCTGTATCTTCTTAAGCACTCGAGAGCAGCTGGAAACACTGTAAGGCATGTTGTGCCAGGGCTGGCTGTCTGGGTACCATGACAGCAGATTAACTCCATATATCCACCCCATATATTGGACCCCCAGAATTGGGTCCCCCATCAAGGTCCCCCTGGGATCACTGCCCTAGTGATCCCAGGGGGATCACTAGGGCAGCGGAGGATTAATGCGTCCTGAATTAATCCTCCGCTTGTGGGGTACCAATGCATACTTCTTCCAAGGGGCTGCTCATCCAGTCCCTACATACATATAAAATCTATACGTATAAGACTTCACCTCATAAACTTTAGTTGAAAGGTAAAGACCCTACTCCAAGAATAGTATCAAGAACTAATAGTACCAAGAATAGGGTAATAGTACCCTACTCAAAGAATATCATAAATAATTGGTTCTCACCATTATCAATTAAACTTAAGCTTGACATATGGTTAACTCATGTCCTTAACATATGAAAAGATTTAATTTATTTATAAGTTCATAAATAATGGTTTATAGATAGTAAATTTCATTCATTTTTACCTTTATCTTTTGTTTATATAGTAGTTACTGCATGTATGTTTTGGGATTATAGTTTTAAAAATAAAAATTTTTTTTTTTTATTCAGCTCTTATAATGTTAGGAGGATTTGTATAAAATCAGAGCATAATTTTTTGTTAGTGTTAAGCTTTATTTTTGGTTGAAATATGGGTTTTATAAATTTTTATTTACCTCTTCAACGTTTCCACTTAAAGAACCTCACTGATCATTTAACTTAATAGAATTAATTGCTGTTATGTTGCACAAAATATTTTTATTAATAATTATTACAGTTACTAAATATTTATCTTCTTTAAATATTGCATAAAATATTGTTTTAAGATTTATTTTTTTTGTAAACACCAGTTTCTTAGTGCATCTTACAGTTTTTTTTTATAATTAATCAAATGTGGTAATTTTGAGAATGTAAAAATACATAATTTTAAAAATATGCCATAATTTTTTTAAATATCAGAATCCAAAAAATTATAAATATCAAAGTGATAAATTTTTCATAATGATTTAATTTATATAGATATCTGAACCATTGTACACAAAGATTCAAGCTCAGATCTTCCAGTATTGTTATTTGACAGTCATCATAATATTAAAATATGATTGCCTAAAATAAAAATTTGTTTTTTTAACCAAAAGTACTGTAGTTCTATTTTAATATTACTTTTTGTTATTTATAGTGTATTATGAATATAAGTCTATACGCAACTATGTATATTTTCTTTTCTATTTTAGATATACATAAACAAGTATTTAACAAATTTTTCAATCAAACCACTTTGCTCTATCTTTCTAAGAAAGGCTTTTTCATTATCCATTTACTTATTTAGAAAAATCTCAAATTTCTTGATCATTGCAAATCAACGAGACTAACTTAACCTAATATATAAAATATTATAACCTAATACTAGATTAGATTAGATTGTATGAGGAGAAGCAGGCTGAATTCCAGCAAACAGGTTTACAGGCCATTAGTTTGGTTTTTCATACAATCCCTGAATGGGAAATAGAGTCCTCTGGTAACCTAACATTAGCTGTAAGTAATGTTGGTAAACATTGGCACCATATAAGGAATCAGTAAAATAGATGATACAATCCCTATAAATAATATCTTTCAACCACTGAAAAGATGAAGATAACGTAAAGGAAAATAAAGGAGGAGGCATACAGTTAACCAACAAAAATATTTTCTTGAAAGATGGATAGTTTACAATCATGTTGAAAATCAAACATATTGCTGTAGAAATGATTTCTTTTTTAAATTCACAAAAGTAGCAAGTCATGCATGCTTGGTTCTATAAAATTGAATCATTGCATCTTGTTATAAACAAGAACAATAAACAATGAATTCAAGGATTTTTGTTCAAATTTAATTTTATTTTAATGTAACTGTGTACTTTGGCAGAAGAGATTTTATACTTCTTTCATATTGATATAATTTTTATACTCTAATTCCTCAAAATTTGTTTAATAAAATAGACAAATCACATTTCTTTCAATATGATTTTAATTCCTTACATTCAATCCCTTGTAACTGCTTTATTAACATCGTTATAGTGTGGCAAAAATTACAAGAATGTAACATCTAATCAGAATAGATGCTTATTTATACTAAATTAAATATTCTTCTTAATTGATAGTGTTAAAAGGTTGAAATTTAGAAAGAGATTAAATTAATTTATCATTTATATTATAAAGTAGCTAAAAAAATATTATCCTTCATTTTTCATTAATTATTTATAAAAGTTGCGTCAATAAAATGTGGCCTATTTAACAGAGACCAACAACCGATAAAGTATATCCATTTATCAATTCATTTGTTTATTTATTTTTTATCATTTTTAGCTAAGATTTATTTAGTACTATATACAACCCTATTTACTAAAAATTAAAATTAAATTATATCTTGTATTTAATAAAAATTTATTAAAAGTGAAAATGAATTTTAAGTACGTATAATAAGTATGTCCAAGTAATTAATATGATTATTATAATTATAAATAAATAATAAATATAAAGAATAATGATTAGTGCTGAAAGAGTTTATGCATTAATTAATTATATTGATTTATAAGAAATTATAATTAGTAATTATTATGATTATTATTATTAATATTAATATTATTACAGTTTCTAAATAACTTTAACTAATAAACATTATTAGTGTATGAAATATTGACAGTATTAATTACATCTTTTTTTTTTTGTTATTAATTTTTTAATAAAGATAAATTCTAGTGGTTCTCGAGTAGGTTTTGTTCCATTTATTTTAATTTACATTTGTTATTGTTGGATGTGTATATATAAATGAAGATAACTGATTGTTAATGATTAGGATAAACAAGTGAATTAATAAATACTGAATATATTTTTTTTGACCTGGCATCAAGAGAGAAAAAAAAATGTTTATTGTTAACAATAGGCTTTAACTTCAGAATCACTAGATTTATTTTTACTTTTTTTTTTTTTTTTTAATTATATATATTATATATATAACAAACTAAGTGCCATGCGTTTTGCCTGGGTTGTGAGTGACATATGTTGTGTCCACCTATAAACAAAAAATTCCCCCCTCCATAAGCTATCAGCATATCAACTCAATATATATATATATATATATACATATATGTATTCAGTTGGAAAAAAAAATATGTAATATATATATACTTTTCAAGTTCTGTAAATAGCCTTTTTTCTATATGAGGGGGTAAGTAAATATTACTTACCAATAATTTATTAATTTGGGAACAGACATCTGTGGATATGCATGCCAATTCTGTTTTCATCATCATTAATTATGTCTTATTTTATTATTATTATTATTATTATAATTATGTGTTTATATAACTGAAATGAATGACAAAAATTATTACAAATTACTTACTTACTAATTACTTAACAATAACAATTATTATATTTATTATTAATTAATTATTATATACTAACATATTATTAACTATATACATAAGCAAAGTAATTAGCCAAGCTAGAAATTTATTAGACTTAAATATTAAAATTAATGTTATAGAGGAAGAAAACAATATATTATCATTATTTTTTATTATTATTATTACTTATATAAAATGTCATTATATAATTTTATATAATGTCAAATAAAATTGTACTTTTATTTATAACTTGTACTTTTTTTTTATTATGTTACATTTAATAGAACAGTTCAAATTTTTTTTTTTTAAATTATTATATTAAATTATTAAAAAATAAAAGATTTATCAAGATTGATTGTAATACAGTATCTACTTGCTGTTAATTAAAATTAATATTGAAACAGTGAAAAATAATCTATAAGTAGTTAGGTTAAATAATCTGAAATTCTCTTTTATGTATTATCATTATTACTATTATCAGTAATTGATTTATTTTTTTAACATTGACCTACTTATTAGTAGGTCATTTATTTATCCTTCTGAGTAATAACCACAGTTCATCAAATTAATAACAGCTTCTTTAGGAATTTCATGATTAGTAAATGAATCCCTCATTAAGTGTATTGTTTAGAATTATTATTATTATAACTCTATTTTTTTTTTTTATGAAGTAACTAATAAATTTCATAAAAAACAATTCTTTGTCCTCATATAGTATGAACATTGAATGAGATTCTTTTAAGCTTGATTTTTAGTCTAGTTATTACATTCAAAATAATCACAGTTAAAATATTGTCCAAGGGAATTTAAAGATATAAACTACATCTTGAGTACTGTAATTTGCCTTTTATTATTTCATGTTATATTTCAGATAAATGATAAAAAAAAAAAAAACTTTTAGCTTTAACAACATTATAATTGACAGTGTTATAATACAGCTTGAACAGTATTTATTATAATTAGGGCTTTTATGTTTTAATATAATAAAAAGAGCAAAATGTATTTTCGTTAAAATCTTATTTTTATAAAAAAAAATTACATAAATCAATTTTTTTTAACAAGACAGAAAGGATATTTAAATAACTGATTTATCCTAATTGTTGTTAAAGTTTATAGCAATCTATATCAAATTAACATAATATTATGTCAAATTTACTGAATTGCAACAAGTTATCCTTAATAATGATGGTATATTGTTGACAATAGAAAAAAAATTGCTATAATAATTAATTAATAATATTTACTTTAAAAACTTGAAATAAAATTAAAATTTAACTAAATTTTGTTAAAATTAATTTATTTATATAATTCATAATTAAAAAAAATAATAATTTAAAATCTGTAATAAAAATATCTTATTGTATTGTTAAAGAATTATAACAATTAAAATATGTATTTTTGTAGATTGTTTTCTTCCTCTCTTGTTTTTATTTATTATTTTTATTTATTACTATTAATTTTTTTTAATGAACAGGAAATTATGTACTGTATAAATTTATTATTATTGATTATTATTATTATTATTATTATTGCTACTAATGTATTGAACAGTGAAGCCCAAAAAAAAAAAAAAAAAAAAAAAATTGGAGAACATTTTTAGGTAAATAATGAAATATATTAGACGTAGTTGGATTCATAAGCATTGTAGAGTAATTATTATTATTAAATATTTTTTATTATTTATAAATATATAATTATATATCATTATTATTATTATTATTATTTATTATTATTATTACAATCATTATAATTATTATTGTATTTAATAATTATGTTATATTATAATGAGCCATCTAAGTGCTCATCATATTTATCATTACGTTTATTACTGAAAATAAATTTATTTTTAACTTCACTGTAATATGAAAGTGAAAAAAATCAGCTGGAAAGTGAAAAATTTTTCCACAAGTATTTATTTTATTACATGAAAACAGTTTTTGTACTATTTGAAATTTTTAGGACCAAAGTAATAAAAAAAAAATATATATATGTAAGTAAAGAAAATGTAACATCATATTCTATTCTTGTTAGATTTTTTTTTTTTTTTTTTAATAATAAGATTGTACAGGTTAGGCAAGCATTGACAGTAAAATTATGTTATTTGTGGTTATTTAGTTAAATTTTCATGGACTGTCCAGTTATTGATATTATTCACTGAAAAAAGATTTATTGATTACTAAATATGTTATACTAACCTCTTAAAACAGTTACAGTATCTTATAACTGTTATGATTATTTCCTACTTAAATTTCAAGTAGTTCAAAATCTGAGAATGCAATCTTTATAATGGAATAAAAAAATGAATTTAAAAAATAAATAATTAATAAATAAATTTATTTATAAAATAATGACCATTCATAATCCTTTTTTCTCCTGATTATTCTTAGTTAATATAACATTCTAAAATTATTTATATGAATAATATTATATAGTTTATAATGTATTATTTTTAAATAAAAACAAATTGTAATTTAACCATTTAGTGTGTTGGTATAACCTAAAAGTTAACACATATCTTGAATGTATAGATCATTTCATTTATAGTAAAACAATTTCTTTCCTACAGGAATGCAAAAACAATATAAAATAAATCAGAACAATTGAGAAAATCCTGGTTAACATTCTGTAATCTGTTTATTCATTGATATACTCTAAAATTTAATTATTACATGACAAAATAATAGTATTATTATTATTATTATCAGATAATCAGAACACACTTATCCTGCATAATTATTTCTGCAATAAACATTTATGAAGAAATATTTAAATTTTTAAGAAAGGTACTTTTATCATAATCACTATGGGGCACTAAAAAAAAAAAAAAAAAAAAACACTAAAAAGTACACATTAGATAGATTTTTTAAGAAAGCCGGCCTCCGTGGCAGCGTCTCAGCCTTTCATCCGGAGGTCCCGGGTTTGAATCCCGGTCAGGTATGGCATTTTTCACATACGCTACAATTCATTCATCTCATCCTCTGACGATATATCTAAGGAGGTAAAACAAAAAAAAATTTAAAAATTAAAAAAAAATTATTTAAGAAAATTAATATTTTGTTACTTAAAATTTTATGATGTTAAAAGATGTCATAACATTGTTGGTAACTATTTATTGTTCTAAAAGTAACATAATATCATACATAAAAACATAATTATGTATATATATGGTAATGGTATGCACTGGAGTAGTACGCAAACATTTATCACCAGGTTTCTCCTTTAAGCAGTATAAGCACTCAGAACCTCTTTATGGAAATATATATTTTTTGATGAATAAATAAATATTATCTACAATATCGGTTAGCCTTAAACATATCGTAAACAAAGTTATATAAACATATTTTGATATCAAAAGTAGTTGAGAAAAACATGATAAAAGTTTTTTTATTAAAAAATTATATTCTATAAATTATGTTCCATTTTTCATAATAATATTAATTATTATTTCAAATCAAATTAATTTTTGTAAAATATTATAAATTTAAAACTATAAAAAAGTAAGAATAATCTTATGGATCAAACAAAAAGTGGTGTGAAAAGTGTCACATTAAGCCCATATAAAAAAAAATAATAAGTTATTGCTATTTTTCATCGGAAAGATAAATGCAAACAAACCATGGTCATATGCAATCTTTTGTTTTCTTTTTCTGGGCAAAAACATAAAAATATTACATCAGAATCATTTCTAATGATTGTTTTCAATATTACTTAGTATTCTTAAATTTTTTTACCAATATAAAAAATCATATTTCATTAATTTCTCTCCATTTTCTTCATTATGCGTGCTACAGAACTAACTATAGGTACAAATATTACAGTTTCAATCACAATTTACATTAATAAAAATTACTGAAGAATATTCACTGAAGAGGGTAATTACCCTCTCAATACCTTCATAATTCTTTAGATGTTGTGATCTAATATGGGATCAATGATGTACAAAACATAGTATGCAACAGCATGTTGCATGTTTTGATAGCAAAACATTTGACTGTATGTCAAATATAAAAAAACATATTATTAAATGAGATATAAAGATTTTCTACATTATGACTGACACTGACATCTAACTAACCAACGTTTCAATTAAAATCAATATTTATGTTATTTAAAATTACAACATAAAATAATTAATGATTTTATTTACTAATACTTAACCTAAATTAGCAATATACTCGTATATTCAATTTTAATTCTTTTTGAGCAGAATAAAATTTGGTAGCATTTATCATACTGAAATCATACCTTCCTGTTTTGTTCACTGTAAAGCATTACAGTGAACAAAACTATGAACAATAAAATATGAGCCATGTAAATTCCAGTAACAGCAAAAATTTATGGTTGAAGAAAAAGTGCTACATTTAATGAGAAAAAAAAGGAAAGTATTTATAACTTTATGCTTTATTTCTGTACTTATAGCACACAAAAATAATTAATACAGAATGAGAATAGTTCACTTGTAAACATAAACAACATCTATAAATGCTTTTTGTAAATTTAACACTAACTTAAATTCCAATAATCACAAGTCTAACCTAACCGTAATAAGCATAATAAAATATTCAGTTTTATTACATGCATGTAAAAAAATTACTGATGAATATTATGGTTTAATATATACATTATTCCATTTCATGTGAGATATGGAACTACTACATTGTTATACACTGTATACATATTATATTAAAGTATAACTTTCATTGCTACATAATGCAAATTTCAGGCATTGGTACTATACAAAGCTATTCAATAATTCTGTTGGGTCTTTTGTACAGTTATCTATGTTGTTTATTATATACAACATTAATAACAATTTTTCAAGTAAAACATAAGCTTAAGTTAAAAAAGAATCAAGACCACTTGCATAGTGTAAAATTGTACATCCACTGTCATCAGAACCATTAACAGCAAGGTATACTTATATTTCTTACTTTAATTTTTAAATCTTCATTTTTTTTTTATATGAAATTTTACATATGTATATATGACTACAAGAAGATTAATTTAAATAAATTAATGTATAATTATATACTTTTTAGTGTAAATAAAAACATGTTATTGTAGATATTGTATCTTTTTTATATGAAAAAAATTATATTACAATGGTGTTAATTGAATAGTTATATAATTACAGATCAATAACAATATATGCTGACTATGTGCTGACTAGCCAGACTCTTCACTTTCAATAAATAATTAATCTCCTCTTCATTTAAACAAAATAAAATAGTACTCCTTTAGCATTAAAGATAAAAACAAAATACTATGAACATACTACATTCAAAGCTAAATAAGATATAATCCTAAACTCATTGGTTATGTTTTTTATCATAAAATTTCAATGAGTTATACTTTTAATGACAGTACAGTTATAAACATAATAACAGCAATTATGATTAAATATTTTGTAGAGAGATTCTCTCTACATAAATATAAAAAAGTAAGAGAAAGAATAATGGGTTCTCATTGTAACAGATAAATTAGAATATTAACATTCCAAGGAGATCATATGAATACATCTACATCATTATCATAGAACATTTTATCCGGCAGGTATATTCATACATTTTGCTAAGGTTTAAAGGATTAGTCTATAAATAAAAAATAAAAGTAAATCTAATATAAAATAAAGATTTGTTTATATTACTCCATTGTAATATAAAAAAATTTAAAACTAATTAAAATCAGAACTAACAAAGTAATCATAATAAATTTTTTTTTATTTTTTTAAATTATAAAAAAAATAAATTGCAGATCTTTTAAGTTGAAATAATTTATTAAACATTGTTGTAAAAAATTTGGTATTTTTTTTATTTTTATTTTCTTTAATGTGTTATATATATACATATATATATATATATATATATATATATATATATATACATACACACACACATATATATATATATATATATAATTCAGCTTATTTACATTTGTGTTTAATTTGTTTTGTAATAGATTAAAGTGAGCTAATTTATTGAAACATATAAGTGTAAATAAATAAATCTTTTATTCTAATGGATACACAATAACACATTAAATAGATCACATCAGGAATGGATAAATATACAACTCCACAAAAAAAGAACTGCCTCTACATTTGCCTGGATGAATCGATGGAAACCATGATAATACCTTGTGATCAGAGAAGCATCACAAATACTACACAGTTAATTATAAGTTAAAAATATATGTGATTAAAATCCATATTAATTAAAATATAAACACATTAAATAATTCCAAGGTAGGTATATTAAGTATTCACATTACGGACTTAGTTTTTTTTTTTTTCGTTTTGACACCGGTAATGGTGATAGATTGAAGTTTTAATAACAGTTTTGATAGTGTTATTGTCTGATTTAATAGTATTATTTGAGTATTGTAGTGATACAATAATGGTTGAATGTTACATTCGTCTGACATACAATTTAGTCAGATGATGGAAGGTACCTCAGGGAAGGAGGTGAAGAAACACTCAGGTGAAGGTGCTGATAAGGTTACTCTTGCACAGATAAAGGACTCAGTGACTGACGAAGTACCTCTACCCCAATGTTCGGAGGGGACTGACCGGGTGGAGTTGTGTTCTAGTGGATTGCCATCAGCTGATGTTGACATGGATCAGGAGCAGTTATATGATAGGAAACAAAGTTTAAAGCGTACTAAGTCGCAGTAACCCTGGTATTGGCAGGAGGCTCCAAAAAGAGGCAGGTGGCTGTTGATAGTGGTCTGGATGAAAATCGTACAGGACATGTTCGGTATCGTGCGCTGCCTCCGGAGGTGGCAGTGGGGGAGGAGTTATCCTATTTTTTGAAGGTGGGAATTTCTAGAGACACGGAAGATGGAGGATATGAGTACACAGTGCTGTCGGAAATGAACAAACTTCATGAGGAAACGATGAAACTAGATACGATCTGTAAGAATAGACGCAACATTAAATCGGAGGTGAAAGAGCTGGCAGCCAAGATTGACTGCATGGTATCGACATACGGAAGTTGGCCTGTGTCATTTGTAGTGTATGTCCGCAATTTGAACCGGAAACAATGCGGGATGTAGCTACGCAGACTGAAGAGTTGGTTGTTGGAATGTTGAGTAGTTGACGAGGTACACACAGTCAGTACCGATGGAAAGGATAAAAGGATGATGTGAGCGAATGATTCGTATGTAACACGATATCGACTTCCCCACAATTTTTTTTAACAATACTTTCACTGTCGCCAATTATAGTGAGAAGATGATTTGTAAATAACCAATACTATATCAAACTTCCTCACAATAATTTATTTAACACAACAACAAACAAACAAACATTTACAACGCTTAACAAAATCTATATGAAACAAATTTAAACTTCGCGCAGACTACAAACGGCAGTGTAACCTTCGGAACACGTCACTCAAATGAACCAATCCATGTGGCTCACCCGCTTAATACATACTGTTAGCCGACGTCTAGAAAAAACTAGAAATTTCTATTTGCTTCTATTACAAATATCTTCATTATTTATAAATACAATTAATTCTAAATAATACAAATAATTACTTTAATTACAAAACTAAACTTTATCAACGCCAATTGCCAAATAAAAATTTATTCTTTAGTAAAAATAATAATTCAAACAAAAATACAATTTTACTGTTTCGTACTTTCTAGTGCTCTCTATGAGTTTCTAGCAAATTCGAAATCTGTCCACACAATAAAGACTGAATTGTTTAAATACTATTAACATACAAATGAAATAATATTAACAAAATATTATTATTAAATATAGAAATGAATTAACAAAATACCATTATTAAATATTATTAACATAACAATTTAACAATGTTTATCACCTTAATTACTTATAAATTTATTTTGTGGACTTCAATATATACGGGAAGTTATAATCATTTTTATAAAAACCTTGTACTACAACAAGGAGCTCTTCGTGCTGGGCCTGATGAGTTGATAGAAGTGATTGGTGACAGGTGGCCAGCGGACTGCTTTCAAATAGTGACGGTTTTTAATACGACTCCTCCTACTGTTGAGAGGGAGGAATCAATTTTATTTGTAACCCTACGAAAGATCGGCAAGCGTAGCAGTTTCTTGAAATTGCTTGAGGATTATTCGCCGCTTATGCGACAGAGGTTAGAGTCTGAGGAGAATATTCCGAGTGGCATTTTCATGAAGGACTCTGGGTCGTTGGCAATGATATATCCTGATGATGATGAAGAGGAAGAGCGGTTGACCCTGATATTGGTACTTGATGGGGATGTAAAGGACATGGCGGATTGTTCAAGGAAAGTGCTGACGAAGATTTTTGGGTCTACAGGGAGGAGGATATTGGTTTGTTGTTCAGACGGAGTCTATGGAGACAGAATGGTAAAACTTCTTTAATACTGGGCGCGACGAAAGTATAAGGCAAAGAGTAGCTTGGCTGTTTATCTGGTTAAGACAGAAGAGGAGAGGTGACCGAGATCTGCGGACCCGGTCTCCACATTGGTGACTGTATCGAAAGAGGGGACCAGTTATGCTGATCCCCTCCTGATAAAAGATGGGATTGGAATGGACCTTGAAGCAGATATACTATCGGTCAAGAAGGGAATAGGAGAGGAGGTACAACTCCGAGTAGCTGCTTCTTCCGCACGGAAGGAAAATATAGTGCGTCGTTTGGGTGATAATTTAGAAGATGTGTTGGTAACGGATGA
>JAAAKQ030297510.1:6823-23645 GCA_010016005.3 Zanna intricata
TGAAACTTTATTTTGATGCAAATTAAATTCTAAAATTTTAGTTTTAGTACCTTAAATGTTAAACTCCTTTCAGTTTTCCGCAAGAGAAGCTGGAAATGACAAACAGTACTAACCATGGACATAATTTTATTTTACGGTGGTTATATTAATCATCTCAACTTTTCAGATTTTTTCATCTAAGTTTTTATGAATCTAAAATAAAAGATTTCTCTGCATGGAAGATTTTATGTAATCCTATAATGTATAATTGCACATTTATGAATTTATATTTACATAAATAGCTCGAAATTTATTACGTCAAATAAATATATTGAATTTCAGTATTACTCTCACGGTTTAAAAGTATCATCCATCACATTTTATCACTGAAAAATTTCTCTCTGCTAGTAACTGCACAAAAAATGTCTTCATTTTTTTTAAAGGACGTGACACGAAAGATTCATCAATATCAAATGATAAATAGGTTACTTAACTTTTTATCCACGTAAAATTTTTACAAATGATGAATTGGGTTTTAAATGAAATCTAACGGGAACTGAAACGAATTATTTTTCGATATTTTTTATTTATTTATTGCTGCCGTATTATTTCAAACCGTGTGTTGCTTTGAGATATTTTAATTTTAATTTTTAAATATTTTATTTAATTATTCGAGTAAGTTTTATTGCACAATTAAGAATCGATGTGCGCGCGCGCGGTTTTGTGTGTTTGTGTGCAAATTAAATGAAATTAAAAAATATTTTTTGGATGTAACCTGACTTTATAACTCTTGAGTATTCAGTCATGTATTTCATAAATTACTAAGAGTATACTACATTTAATTAATTCCTATTAGATTTTACTTAGTTTTTATTTCATATTTTTTATTATGAAATAAAATAAAAATAATACACAAATAAAATAAGTCATGACTAAAATTTTTTTATTGATCTTCACTATTCGACTGAATGATTCCAAATAAAAATTACATGAATAAACATCTGTGAATATACATTATAAAATCATTATTAAAAAGAGTTTAATAAACATTTGCTAAAGATACCTGTGATTTATATCGATAACGGATGTAATTTCTTTTTTTGTACAACATTTAATTTAAATGCGAGTAGTATAGTGGGAACAAAGGTGCAAGGGAATTTTTTAACTTTCTGTATACTTAGCTTCAAACCCAGGGAAAATGGCTTAAAAATGTTTTCCCAGTATTATCCAGTAATAAAGAAAATTAAATATTTAAATTTCATATAAGGTTGATTCTTTCAAATACGTTCTTTATTCGTTTTTTTATAATGTATGTTATACAAATTACTATGAAAAAATAGATATACAAGGAAGATAATTCCTAACTCACTTGTCTAGGCGGTTTATTAAAGCTAATTTAAAACATTGACAATAATTAAAAGAGTAGCCTCGAATTGGTGGGAGGGTTATGACGTAATACATAAATTAGTCTACATCTGAAGTTCGTAGCTACAGAATTAATAACATGTTGGATGTAAATTGGATAGCAATGAAACGAAAATTACGTACTAGATTTCGTATTCTTATTAGTTGCAAACAATTTTTATTAATAATTTTTTTATTTCACACAACTATGCTATTAAAAAATAATAAGTAATACTAATACAATATTCCTAGCTTGATTATTTAATAAAAGAGTCGTACATTTAACAAAATATGGATGTGGAATGTTGCTAGAGGTATTTATAAAACGAATACCAACTTTATAATTCACGTTCAGTCGGTTAATTTGTAGTAACGAGGTATCATACCAATGGAATACTACATTAGTGGTATCAGATCAAAGAAATAGACGACTTTATGTTGCGGCTCGTTAATTTGGTTTCCCTTGTTATTTGTAAAATTTGGAATAGAAACAGTTAAGATAAAAATTAATTAAATTAATTCAGAATATATTTTAACTAGCAAATACCTGATCTGGACCTCATCATTTTATTTTAATATAATTTGGTATTTAGGTTTTTTTAATATTTATTAAATTTTAATGATTATGGTTTTATCTTTGTATCCCTAATTAATCATTTAGATATTTCCTAGTTGTGTCAGATAATTATGCTGAAAGTTTCTCTGTAAAATTTCTTCACAGTCATACAAACCGGCAGAGAATTAATATAATTTTACGAATAAAGAAATAATTAAGAAACTACACTATCGCTTTTACCATATATTTTGGTTAGGGTAAGTCGTTAAAACTTGAGTTATTTAAGTTGTTTCAAGTTAAAGTAGTTAAAGGATAAGATTACTTACACTAATTCAGTTACCAGCAGAAGTCGATACATTTTAAAATAACGCTTAAGATACAGTTTATGCATACAAGAAGTTAGAAGTATGCTTTCAAAAACACTTTATCGCTCAACAAGTGTTTTTCATTAAGAGAAAAATAGACTGCTTGAATTTACCTGAACTAATATTATTTTAGATATTTTATCAATAAAACATTACAATTTCTGCTACCCGGTATAATAAAAAATCTTGAATGCATTGTAGCTAAGCTATATTAATTTAACAGTTAACGGTATCTTTTTCAAGCAGTTAGCATAACATTACTGTTTGCATCGATGTTAGATCGTAGCGTAAATAATGCAGGCCTTGTCTTGAACTCAATTATTAACAGATATTTGTAAATCAAAGTAGAAAAGAAATCAATAGCCGGAAAACCTATCCTTGTATTGATTTATTTCTAAAGATTCGTTTAAAATATTAAAGTAGTTAGTTGAATCAAAATCTATTTTCGATAAAAGGATGAAACGTTTCATCAAATTTTTTACTTTATATAAGAATATTTAATATATATGTCAATAGATTAAATATATTAACCCTTACGAAATGACAATTTAATCCTTAAAATGAAACGGTAATATTTTAATTATTATTTATTTAAAGAAATTGTCAAATTTTTAGTCGATTAACGGTTGTATTTTAGAAACAAAAATATTTTCAATATTTTTGGTATGAGGAGTGAATGTTTAATTATGAGGACTGAAGCCGCCTGCCTGAATGTTTAAAAAAATATATATATATGTCTACATTTACATATAAAAGTTTTTTATATGCTACAGATACATAACAGTTTTAAAATTAAGGAATTTAGAAATGCCATCCCGTTTTATAAATATTAAAATTAATTATTTAACATTATTAAATTTTTAAACTGAAATCCCGTAAATTCTTTATTATTTTACAATCAAATGAATAATAATTAATCTCTTGTATATTATTTCATGCCAATTAATATTATTTAATAATCATAAATAATATTAATCGGGAGTCAGTGAATAGAATAGCCTTCCGTCCTGAACTGTGGAAAACTACTTTTAAACCTGTATGATGGTGGTGGAGCTTATGCGTACAGTTTTGTGGATTTGATAACTCGGATATCATGAATGCTGATCTTTTCAATTTTTTAAGATAATTAATTTTTTTTTTTGTGATTATTAATCTTCAGTTCATTTATTATTTATTTTTTTTAACATTTACGTAATATAGTGTATATTTTTCCTCTCTTTTGCTTGTTAAATTCATTTTTTTTTCCTACCTACGGTAAAAGAGATCGTATTTTCTTACTAAAATTTGTTCGTAATATTTTTTATCGTTACGTTAACCAAATAATTAATATTTTCTTTTTTTATCTGTATACCTCAATTTATCAGTCATGGTTCTTAATTTCTCGATTTAGGTGGTTTTTAATTCATATTTTGGCTAACCGTAATTCTCAATTGCAATTATTAATGGGTGAATTCATATTTTTTCTAATAATAATAATAATGATGACAATAAGAAAAGTTAACAATAAAGTTATAATTCAACTGGACAGTAAATATGTATAACAGTAATTGTGATGTAGGTTATGATTTTAAGTAATGTATGATATATTTTATATATATATATATATATATGTCATCATTATCATTTCAGCTGTATCGATCCATTACAGCATAAAGCCTCTTCAACAAGTTTCCAACTAATAGTCTTCTGCGATCGACTGCCAAATCGTTCCTATGTACTTGGTAATATCATTAATCCAACAAGACTTTGGTTTTTTATGGTCTTTTAATATTCAGTGGTATCCTTTCAAGTACTAATTTACGAGTACTTTCAAGTACTTTTTTACGAGTTCTCCTGCTAATTGCCCTGGGCCCCGCGATTTATATAATTTAACTTTCGTGATATCACATACTTAAGTCTGTTTTCTGATCCATTCATAGGTCTTTCTATCCCGTTTGGTAATACCAAGCATACATGATTCTATATTTATTTGTACTACCGTAGTTTTGTTATGATTGAACGGTAAATGTCCAAGTTTCCCTTCCATAGGTAAGGACTGGAAAGATACATTAATCGAAAACTTTCTTTTTATGGCAAAAGGAGAGTTTGTTCTTGAAAACGATGTTAAATCTCTCAAATGCCTGCCACGTAAACTTAACTTATCGTTCAACTTCTTTAATTGAACGATGAGTTCAACTAATTAGTCGTATCACCATTTAGTTGTACCATTTAGTTCAATCACGACATCTGTTGGCCAAGATATATGTTTATCATCTACGTGTTCTTCAGAGACAAGAATATTTCTTTCCTTGGCAAACTTGTTGAATATAAACTGATTCGTTTTAAGGATCATTCTTAAACCATAGGGTTCGCCAGCCATCTGTAGTTCTTGTATGTGTCTTTGTAGTTCTTATTCTTGTCAGAACCATATATCATCTTCGAATTTCTGATGGTTTAGATATACGCCATTTATTCATATGGTCGGCCTTTTCTTCCCATTTCAGCTACCTAAATACCTCTTCGAGGCAGACTGTGAAGATCATAGATGATATACTGCAGCCTTGTTGTACATATATGTATATCTTAGCAACTAAATCGTGGCTTCGCCCGCACTATATGGTTACATACATTTCCCGTCACGGTGAGGGGATGTTTAGCCGGTCTTTGCATTTCGTCTACCCAAGTCTGTCTGTGTTCATTAAACTCATGCTTGTGAGAATAATAATGATAAATAAAAAAAGCTTGTTCAATTTCTAAAAACTTTCAGTGCATTGTTATTTATTCAAAGCAAGTTTGGTCAGTAAAGCTCGCGAAATACGTAACCAGAATAACAAACACAGATTACCATTACGTTACAAATCGCGTAAAGATCAATTAAATAGTGGTAAAATAAAACGGGTAAAATGTGATTAACAATTTATATTTTGTTACCCCTTAATATATTAAAATTCAAAAAACCCGAAAACTCGATCTTTAGATATTTATATGAAGAAGATCGCATGAATATCTTGTTCAGTATAGTTGGAAATGAGGAGAATTTGCAATTATCATTCGAAACCTTTCACCACTTTCAGGGTGGAATTTTGAAAAATTCCTAGAAATTGGTTTCTAGACATTCATTCACATAAAAATTCACACACCAAAAATCAAGTGTTATTTTCATTTGCTATCGATAAATTAAGGTTAGTAGTAAATTACATTGTTACTCCGTTTTAATCCTTTAAATTAGAAATTAAAAAAAAATTCTTTCTTAGTGCACTAACGCTGTAAGAAGAACATGTATATAAATTTTCATCATCAATTTGTGTTACGTAGTTTTTGCTGAGCGTTATGAATATGAATCAGTCACGACCAAGTTGTTTTAATAATATATTTTATTTCTACAATAATAATTATATAAAAAAATAAAGAATTTTTTTCCAAAAGATAATGTACACAACTAATTAAAGTTTATTCTATTTATTATTTTTGAGGAAGCAATCCTGTTTATATGGAATCATCTCTTAAAAGACGAAAGGCTGTTTTCATTAGCTTAATCAATTCTTCTCATGTTTTTATTAGATAGATTCGGAAAATCCCGTACTACTAGAAGGAAAACCTCCACTTTACTCATGGAATGGTCCTATATTTAAGGTTTTCAAAATCTTTATCTTGGACCTGGTGACAAACTTCTCTGAGCGTAGTAGGAATCAAAACAATTTGATCGAATTTTATTTTTGTAGAAACGGGGCGTTACACACTATATTTCAATTGTTCGATTAACCATGACTTCTTTTACAATGCTTTTATAGAACTAGATATTGTCTATGTTTAGATAAAATTAACGTAAAATTTTGTAACTGAAATGCTTTTTACTACTTCGTTTTGCTTTCTTTTAGTAGGATTGTAAATAATAGGAACTAATTAATAATTACTGTTTCAGATTTTCTATTAAATTTTTTCCTCTGTCAAAATTTTATAATCTGTTTTTACTAATCTTTAATTACTTTAATCTTAAATTTTAATTTTAGCTGACAAACTACGATTTGTGATAATTTAGTTTGGATCGTTTAAACTTTATGGGAATTCAATGTTTCTTTAGCGTTGAACTTACATTTGTAATTCCTTTCACCCCAAAAAAAAAAACTTTACTGTTTATATTTTTACCCTAATTTGACTATTTTTATTTTAAAGACAAAATAGAAATATCCAGGAAAATAGTATGGAAGAAGAAAATTACACAATCAATAAATCCGTACGAAATAATAAAAAAATGAAAGAGTTATTTTCTAGTAATATTTTACTTATTTTTATTGTGAAATTCGTTAAAAATTAGGCAGAAAAGAATTAAATAAATTTATAAAATTTTTTACAATTCGTCTTAAAATTAATTTTAATTCTGTTGATTTTATATATATATAACAGTATTGCACAAACTTGGAAATAAAACAAAATCCTTGCTTTTATATAAACTGCCAAATTAAGAATTTATTTTTCCTTCTTTTGAAATGAGATGATTGGTGTATAATATTATTGTCTAATTCTGGGTAATCTATTTTAGTATTCATTGTTAATGATATGTTTTAAAATAGAATGTAAATGTACATGTTTGTTTCTCACGTTTATAAGGATAATGATAATGATGCTTTAGCACGTCAGAAAAATGTTCAGTTGAACTGTTTAATTGTTAAATTAATTTACTTTTTATTTATGTGGGATTAACAAAGTCTCTATAGCTGTTCTTAAATAATAAAAGCAATAAGAGAATTAAATTTTTGTTTAAATACGTTTAACTTATTATTTTCTTTAATTCGCAAAAAAATATTATTGCTATTTTATAAGAAAAGATAGACTGACTGGTGGAATGAAACAGACGAAAAAAGTACGTAATTTTATAGAGTGTCTCACGATCTACCCTTTTGTATTTTTTACTTTCTCCCTTTACTTTTTTGTTAGGGTTCTTTTTTAGTTAGGGTACTCGTAACATTCATATTACATTGTGTCTTTGTTATTTGTGTAAATTAAATTTCACAAGTAAACAGTATATCTGAACTGAATTGAATTAAGCTATCTTATTTAGCTGAATTTTCAAAATGAAAAATAACTATAATTTGCAATAGATAATGTGAAAAACCAGTATTCTACTAACGTATGGGAGTAGAATATTATTTTGGACTTAAATTTAACATTGATTTTACGTTGCTAAGTTGATTTTAACGTAAAATTTTGATTCATAAATTAATATCAGACACAGCGGATTCCTCAATTTTTTCCCCTCTTTTTTATTTTACAGCATGCAAGTAATTTCATACAATTTTTAAAAATCCAATTTGAAATAATAATAATCGAGATTGCTGTTACTTGCAGCCTACTAGCTGCAGGGAATATTTAAAAATATATACTGGTGGTTATCAGTAAACTATTTGAGCTACAACCTAATTAATTTTTGTTTCTTACTTTGATAATAAATGTTGTTAGATAAACTAGACTATGAATTTATTAAAGATAAATGTAAGAATTAAAGAAACACATACGTTATCAAAATATCCTTCATGAACATGTATATTTGAACTCTGGGATGAACAGAATTATACACGATTAAAACTCCCTTATTGTTGTAGATACTGCTGTTAATAAGAACTCCAATTATTAGTTGATTTAATTATTAATTAATTATTTAAAACAAGAAAAATATCATTTTAAATTACATTATTTCATCGGTTGCTTACTTTTATAAACGCTCTTTATTCAGAAGTATTATAAATAAACTGCAACTAATGAATTTGATTGCGAATAATTAAAGTAACTTTAAAACCATTTAATAGCTTTTAAAGACTAAAGAGGCTGCTACCCAGCGACAATACAAAGAAAATTATTGATTAATTAATTTGGATAAATAAATTTATATTTTAAATAAAAATTTTTTATGATATTATTACTCGCGTCAATTCTCTCCGAATATACAGTCGGTTGGACTTTTAGTGAGCCTGGATGAAAAACCAGTTGTGGTTCCGATTTAGTTTGTCGTTAAATTACAGGCATTAATATGATAAGTATAAATTTTATTTTTAATTAACATTCTGAAAATTTATTTTAAATGATAAAGAAAATAAATGTCAATAGTTAACATAATAGAAATATTAGCGTGAATATCCTCACATTATATAAGATTGTAATGACGGCTATGAAGACTGTATTTTAAGATTCTTCTTAAATTAAACTATATAAATAAATCGAACATCAGCTAGGACATGCACGTATCAAAACGTTTTCAATTTTATCTTATCTTGTACAAGCACGCAACCTAGGATCATTTTTATCGATTAACTTATTTTTGTTGATAAGGTTCTTAAAGTTAGATTTTCATAAGTAAAGAAACAATTTTGGTAAAATTTCTCTCTAATTTTTCAAATTGATTTACCCAAAAATATGCATTTTCTTCATAATAATTCTGTAATAACGCAGTAAGATTTGTCATTTGATAAAAAATAAAGATTAAATTTTAAAAAAGCTATTGTCTACAATATAGCCAAAAGCCTATACAATCCATAAACTATCAAACTTCGTTTCTTAATGTTTGTGGATTACTTACAGTAGCCTAACCCAGAAAATTTAATGGGGTTACTTACTGTAGTTACAGATTACTTACTGTAGCCTATTCAGGAAATTGTAATTTCCTGAATAGGCCAAAGTTTTCATATTTGTTATAAATGTAAACTCTTACTTTCTCACCAACAGCAAAAAAAAATGCTGGCAACAAAGTTATAATACTTTCCTTGGAATGGTTATTTATTTTTATATAGCGGAAAAATAATTATTATGTGAAAAATGTTACCTAAGTTTTTTTGGGTGAGAAATAGTCTGTAATGAAGTGTTATGGTAAAATTACCATTGTACTGTATGTTTAAATAAACAAAAAAAGTTTTAAGAATTCCAAAAAAAAGGTATTTATTTTTTCTGCTCTCCCCCTCCAAAATTACCTTCCAAGAAATTTGTTTGATTTTTCTAAAATTACTATGTTAAATGAATGAAACAAAAAAAAAATCAACAAAAATATGTCCAAACCATATAAATTTACCAAGCTATTAATGCTGAGAGGGGTCAATTATGATGAAATTTTATTGTAGTATTATTAATAAAAGTTATTTAAATTTTCAGTAATGTTAAAAGTTTTGATAAACCAAAAATCATTTTAAAAACTTGAAAAATTGATATTTAAAAAAATTTATCGGTTCCCCTACTCCCAATATTGCTCCAAGAGTATTTTTTGAGATTTGGCTTTCACTACCATTATGCCTAGAAAGAATTTAAAAATTCGTTTAAAAATATGCAATAAATAGAAAGAAACGAAATGAATTTTGGGTAAAATCTTTTTTATCTGGGTAGATCAGCATGCATGCATATACTGAGCTTAATATAAAGTGGAGTTATACCGTGTTTGCAAAATTTTTAGAAAATTGACCTCCCGCAAACCCTCATTTTAAAAGGGATTATTTTATAATATAAACTTTTTAAAAATGCAGAAAGTAAAAAAAAAAATTGTCACAAATCTCGTAAAGTGCTTAATTATGAGTTCTTCATTTTGTTAACTAATTCTGCGACGATTGGTAATACCTTTATATTTTAGAGTTTCTCTACAGTTAAATATTTTACATTTGTACAAAATTGTCATTGAACGATCACATAGGACAACTTCACGAACAGAAGACTAGAATGGATGTCTAGAAGAAAGGAAATTTTGTTCGGCGGCCCTGTTAGATGTCCAACAGGGCTTTCACAAATTCTGGTTTCCTGATCAATAAATTAAAATTAAAACTTCCTCAACCCTACTACCTTGTGTTGAGAAATTATTTTGAGGAAAGTTTCTCCCGAATTAGATTTACTTATGAGTTCCCAAAATTCTTCGACATCAGGTCGGATGTCCCTCAAACTCACTGCTAAGTCCTGTGCTATATTCAATATTCACTGCGGACCTTCCTACTCTGGAAAGACTGCACCATCACTGCATTTGCCTATGACACAGCCTTGCTTTTTACTAGCCTCGAAGGGACTGCAATCGGCATTAGACCTTCTCTGAGTTTGGCTAAAGAAATGGAGGATAAAAGTTAATGACAATAATCGAAGCACATTCGACATGAGAAGAGGTGAGTGTCCTAGTGTGAACCTGGATGATGTTTGATCCCGCAATCGGAGCGTGTACGGTACCTTGAATTGCGTCTAGATCAGCGTTTGATCTGGAAGTATCACGTGAAGGGGAAAAGAAAATAACTGAACGTCAAATAAAGTAAACTGCGTTGGCTAATGAAGAGAAATTCGTACCTCACATTGTTTAATATAATCTTATATACAAAGTTTTCCTACGAGCAATGTGAACTTACGGTACGGTGTTTTGGGAAACAAGTAAAAGTAACGTTGATGTCGTACATCATTTTCAAGGTAATTAGGAAATTGCGGAGGCGCCATGGCTCACTCGGAAAGATGAAATTCATGAATATCTAGAGCTTCGTCTGTTCATGAGGTTGAGAAACATTACATAACGGCGTTTAGAAAACCACGTTAAACACCAAGCAATCAATGTACTTGATAACAGTGAGAACTTCGAAGGTTGAACGTACTAAGGTAGAACTCCGAATTTATTACACTTGGAGAACATTCTAGGACATATTGCGATTATTATCACTAATATTATTATCGATACTATTATTATTTTTGTTTACATCTTTTCTATTTTGTTGTTACTTTTATATTGTTCTCGTTACTGTATCGTCTCACCAACATATGTTGAACTTACTTATGTACGTGTATACATACGTATTTATTCTTATTTGATAGTTTATTATTTATTTTTGTGAACCAAGACATGAATGCGGATATATTCCTGTACTTAAGAGCTTTAAGAACTCTACTTTTTTTGTTTATCCTTAAATATTGATTGAATTATTAGGGAGTTCATTAAGAACCCCTCGTGTCATGTGATTATTATTATATATTTTACCTATGCTCCCGCTATGGGAACCAATTGTTAATAACCTCGTTGTGGAATAATACTTTTGTTTTCTGTAACGTTTGTATATTATATTTTTTTTGCAAATAGCAAGTGACCTTTTTGGGGTTTTGTTCCCTCGATTTACAAGACTTTCTAAAAAGATGGGACTACTTCTTATGCACGGTACCGAGACCAATTTTTTAATTGGCCGCAGCTCGAAAATAAAAGGGTTTACGGATCTAGGACTTATGCACAGTTTTTTAAAACTAGTTTTAATCTGTAGAACAGAAAAATGTTAATGTTTGATCGATATATCTAAACTTTTTCAGTAAAATATTTTTGGAAGTAAAAATTTTGTAAAATTTACAATAATCATAAACTTTTCTTATTAGTTGAAACACAGTTCGATTTCATCATAATTCTTTGAAAGTATAATAGTTTTACTGTTACATAAACATGAAATTCTTAATAAAACAGGATAAATATTTTAAAGAAAGATATTTCGTTAATTCTTAATTCGTAAATAATTCAAATTTATTGATGTTACTTTTTATTCCAATTGGTTTTGACGATACTGTCTCGTGTAAGAATCCTAAGTGTATTATAATTATTACTGTTAAAATGAATTTAAAATAAAGTGAAATGTAAAGAATCGATTTAAAGTTGGAGTATCAACTGCAAATCCTCCTCAGATTTAATTTCATTCACAAGAAGTTGATAACGAAAGAAAGAGAAAGAAATTGGAAAGAAGGAGATAAGAAATAGAAGAAGAGAATATATTAGCTGATAAAAAAAAATGGAAAATTCATACATTACATTATCCATATATATGTATTCATTTGTTAATGGAAAAGTTTTCGAGAAAATTGTAACATAAACATATGCGGTAACAAAAGGGTATCGCGTTCAGTGTATGGAAGCGGTAATTGGAAGGCTAAAAAAAAAGTCACTCTATCTCATAAGGATGAACTTTAAAGGTAATAAGCAATCACCGTGGATCCGACCGCCCTCCATCGTTATTCGTTAAAGCTGAGTTATTCATAGTATATTCGTGAATAACCGGGACAGTCGCAGGACCCCATCAAGCTCATTGTTGTTCGGCCGTAAATCAAAATTAACACACAATTGGTAGCCCAGATTTTAACTCACCCTTTTATATGTTTATATTACCAACCAAGAGTACTAGACATAATATAATATAACAAAACAAATGCTAAAGCGATAGCGATTGCTATTATTTTTGAAAAGAAGTTTGTATGTGTGTGTGTGTGTGTGTGTGTGCGCGCGCGCGCACACATAAGAATTAAAAAGAAGATAACGGAATAGACTATAATGAAAAACAGTAAAAGAACTACAAAGGAAGTGAAAGACATGAAATAAATAAATTGAAAATTTAAGAAAATCAAAGAAAAAAATTATTTCTCTTATATGAAAGAGCATATGTATTCGGACGAATAGATATATATTTTTCGAACATATTACCTTATTAAAACTTATTAAAATATTATTTATTACATTAGTTCTGAGAGCCTATTACGTGCCTTTTTTGACTGGTCTTCCAACTCTTTGTTTGCAGATATTTACTTTGTTAATTGTTTATTACTTTTTTGTTTTACTTCTTTCTATCTTTGTATTCTAAGTTGACATGACAGAAATATACCTTTAAATATTCCTTCAGTTATATACTGTTAATCCTTAGTTAATACTCAGTTAATCCTGCAAGCAGCATGTCATTGATTTAATAACCGTTAATTCAATCGGAGATAGAAGAATACATGAAGAAATGTGATTTAAATATTTTATGCATAAACAACAACTGCGAAATTGATTTTCTAATTATTTTATTAGGCTCTAACAACAAAATTGGTAAAAATATTAATGGGAATGTTTACGGGAGAGAGTTTAATTTACTTTAAGTGAAGAAATATTTCAGAAAAAATTTTGGTAGACAGCTATAAAATAACTAGTAGAAACATTCTTATTTATCCGTAGTTTTGAATGTGCTCTCCTTCTGTTTATAGCCGTTCAATCAGGAATAACTACGTTTAGTCTGTAAAGATTTAGAAAAGAAAACCAAGAGTTATAGCAGATTTTTACTAAATTCAGAAGTCGATTTTAATTTCTTGAATATGTCAATGAAAGGTTTAAAATAATATTGCACTGCGAGTCTGTCACCTATTCATAACAGCAGATTGGTTAATTATTTAGTAAAGTAATACAGCTTATTTAGGTATAACAGTTTGATATATAAATCAGTTCAATTTTACATAATATTTTCTCACTTAAACGTAGAATGTCTGTATAATTCTCATTCTTAAAATTTAATATGTTCTTATTTATTTATTTTTCCGTTTTTCCTATCCTTTTTTCCTACCACACTATATTAAAAATCTTGGAATATTAAATTTTTAAAATGCGATAACGAAATCTTCATTCAATTTGTTATCAATTTTTTTTTTCGGATTTTGTAACACATCAAGCCGTTATCCGCAATGTAAATATTTTTAAACGATATTGTACAACATGATATCCAGCTAGCAAGAGATAAAATATGAATTATCATGTACCAATACATTTAATACGTGTTGGCAACTGCTGCTGTTGTGCGATGTGTATAGTGGAATTGTATACCGTACAAATTATACTACGCACTCAACCCATTTAATCTTTCATCTTCGAGCTTATGCAAATTTTATTCCCGTTAGTAGCCGCTAGTCGTATAATTATTAATATTATTAATGTTGATAGCAAACCTGACCTAACAGTGAATATTAGTTTTGTTTATTAAATCATAAAATTATGATTTTAACTAGTATTACAATTATAATAAACAATTATAAATAATTCTGAATAAACATATAACATAAAATGGATAGGCTTATTATCTCTTGATTTTTTTAATCGCTGCCTAATGTACTTCTTTACTTTTAATTATAAAGAGCATTTAATACCATTCAGGTCCGTTTTGAATATACTTTTTATCTTCTCGGCATGTATTAGTATGTTTTTTATGCATCCTATTTATTATAGAATTATCATAATAGTTTATTTCTTTATAAAAAGCACTGATGAAACCCTGACACATTTATGAATATTTTTTACGTATGTTAGAGATAATATAAATACCTACATTAACTTTAAAACTACATTCACCTAAAATACAAATCACCGAAATTATTAAGATGATTAAACATTATATGTTTCAGTTCAATGGTTCGGATAGCTTATGATTGTTTTATTAATTACGTCTGTCATTTTTCTGTAACCGATAATAAAATACAATGAAGAGTAATTAATAGTAACAACCCGAATCCAGCAAAAAAATCTATTCATACCTACCTTTCAACCATCCTAAGCGTATTTAGCCCTTAAGGTATTTGGAATTAGGCTATTTGGAAGTATTCTCTCCGAATCAACTGGTCTTTCAAAGTCGTTACACAGATGTTGTACTGAGGAAAATAGTTTAATTTAATTATTATACGTGAATACATAAAGGAAAATTATTCAAATGTTTTTGGTTACAAAAATTAAATCTATAAGTATTTGATATACGTATGGCATCGTATTATGTGGCTGAAGAATAATGTTTTATGATGTACGATTATTACTGAAGGTTTTAAAAAACAAACTCTGGGAAATGAGTTAAAACAAAAATTCTCTGTCCTAGTATATCCTAACGAAGCGATTACAGGTGTAGTTTAATAACAAAAAAAAATTAGTAATTAAAGAACAACAACATTTTATTGTACATATTTCATTATAAAAATCTTGAATGGTACAGTTATAGATTCTAGAACATGAAAACTTTATAAATAGGTTGATTATAAAATTGAGATAAATTATAAAGTTATAATAATTAGCTTCTATTGTTTCAAGCACTCTTACGAAAAATTGCCTTGCAATTTTTTTAAAATAACATGAGCATGAAAAACTCTGATGTAAATAATTAAATAATATACAATGTTGTAAATTATAACTTGACGTTGTAAATAATTTTAAAAATTAATTTTTTGTTGTAATTCTGTATCATTTTACTACGATCACTGTTCTCTGTATAACAACTGTGAAAAAGTTAGAGGAAGTGAAAATTATTAATAATAAGCGTAACCTTTCAGATCAAATTTTATAGTAGATAAAAGACTTACTAAAATCTAACCGTGTGGTATTTTATAAGCAAGCAGAACATTTAAAACATTAACGAGTTAGTATATTTTAAATTGTATATTAAAATTCCGTAAATGTTTGTTCATTTAAAATGAATCCGTACAGATTTTATTTATGAAAATAAAACAACAATTGGGAAAAAAAAAAATATTATATAAACTTTTTTAAACAAAAATGTACGGTTTCAACTGCTCTTATGAAGAAAAAATAACACCAGCATCGAAGAAAACGATTTGATTTACAAATGATTATCGTTTTCATTCTAAGCATTTACAGCATTATCTGACGAATCTTTATTCACGAATCGCAAATAATAACAGGGAATTCACTCAAACCTGTTTTTTTCTTCAGATATGGATACAAAATTAATTCGAAAATAAAGAAATAAAACGTAATAATATGTTACATAGAAAATTGATTGGAAAATATTGAAGGCTAAATTTTTTTTCATAAAAATAACTGAGAATAAACACATTTTTTCTACTCTTAAATCAATATTTTGTTATTAGTTGGTAAAACTGCTATGTTAATGCTTTATTAAAGCATTAACATTGCTTTTTTAAGGCATTAACGCTGTTAGGAAACAGAGTACTTTCCTTTAAATCTAAAAGTAAAGTGTTCTATAAAGTCTCCTATCAAATAATCTTTTTCAATTTTGTGTTTTAATAGCTTCATAAAAAAAAAAAAAACAACAATTATATTTTATTTGTCACTTTGTAATGCTTCTTACAGACTTTTCGCGCTTTTATACCATATTTATATATACCTACTTTATAGGTTAATTATTCATATAACTGAGCGTATAATAATTATTATATTATATTTATTAGAAAATTTATGCAGAAACTGCATCCTCTTTAAATGAAATAATAATGTATTTAGATAGAGAGTAGAAAGCAAAATATAAATTTTAATATTCTGCTCCTGTTCGTTTTATTTTAGTTGATCTAACTTAAATTATAGTTTAATGCTCATTTTTGAGATTTTAAGTTGTCACAGAAGTTCTTAAAATATATATTCTGCTTTTGAAAAACGATGATACCGAATTTTTAGGTCGTGTGGTGCTGTACACGTTGGTCAGTTCAAGCTAGATGTTTTTTTTTTTATATATTTTAAA
The DNA here is from genome assembly GCA_010016005.3 of Zanna intricata. Lineage (NCBI taxonomy): Eukaryota > Metazoa > Arthropoda > Insecta > Hemiptera > Fulgoridae > Zanna > Zanna intricata. The sequence continues at coordinate 23,353 of JAAAKQ030297510.1, forward strand.
CGATTTATTATATAAAAATAATATGGGTGTTATGAATAACAGACGCAAAATGCTCTCTGTGCATTATGGTTTTCCTCTTTTTTACTTTTGGTATGAAAGTAAACAGCCTGGAGGATTATTTTGAAGTTTTTAGTTGATTTAATTTAATTGATTATTTTTAAAGTTTTAAATACTAGAATAAATAAAAGGTTTTTATTTAAATATGTGGGCTTAAAAGTCACTTCACATGCTTGATTTCTACCTAGTAAATTTTTTCAATTTGTTTGACTTAATTAATAAATAAATAGTCGTTT
>JAAAKQ030297511.1:0-10214 GCA_010016005.3 Zanna intricata
TTTGTTTTTCTTTAATTTTCCTTCTACTATTAATCTGAGTGCTAAAATTGCTTCTCTTGTTCCTATACTTTTCCTGATACCAAATCGGTCTTCTCCTAGCACTTCTTCCACTCTCCTCTCGATTCGTCTGTACAGAATCCTGGTTAAGATTTTTGACGCATGAGTAGTTAAGCTAATTCTGTATTCTTTTTTTTTGTTTTTTTTTTTTAATTTATCTTTATAAATAAACTTAATTTTCACGTTTACTTAACGCTTTGATTTAAATGTGTATTTGTATTCATTTTTCACTATTAATAATAGTTTTTTAAAAATAAAAATATCATAACGCGTTACTTTCTTGGTTTCACCCATTTTATTACACTGTTTCTACAGCCGCACTGATTTTTCTAAGTAATTAACTTGCATTTCTCTTAAAAAAGTTTCACGATTCAAATTTTTCGATGAAAATACTAATAATATTTCATTTTTTTTGCTTTTTTGCCGCGACGTTTAATTTACAATCTCTACCGATTTACCGAAACCGTAAGTCAGTTGGAATACGAAAATAATGACGCGCCACTGAAATCCCTCGAAGAACTGTACGCGTATACGTATCTTATATGGTATAAATATATAATAAACATAAATAACTAGGAAGACGAATCCGAGAACACTGATAAAGTTTAGAACGTATAAAGCAAAGAGAACAGTAAAAAAGTAGTCTTATCGTTCGCATAAAGAACAACTAAACAAACAAAGAATTAATGAAACCGATCGAAGGACCGACAAAATTAAATGGCGAAACGAAATGAAGAATTTTGACAACGCACGACACCCTAAAGTCCTAGTAAAGGCAGTTATTTTTATACGGATTTGAATATTAGATCGTGGTTACCGGTGTTCAATTAACTACACTTCTCAGGAGCGGTCGACCTGAGATTGTACAAGACTACACTTCATTCATCCTCTGAAGTAATACCTTACAGTAGTTCCGGAGGCTAAACAGATAAAGAGAGAGGACACTCTAAAGTAGCCGGTTCGGACAACTGACAATATGCAGTCGCTTTAGGCGTCTGACGTCCTCGTTGTTATCCAGCAAGTTAACCGCGATTCACCGGTTCGCCTGTTTGTTCTATCTCGTTTTGTATCTAATACCGAATGGCCATATCTCCTTTCGAACGGTCGGCGATCCCCGATAATCGTGGATTTCAGTGTTTTTCGCAAATCACGGCGCTTCTGTTTTTTTTTTTTTTCTGAAACGCTGTACGACTTCGCCATGTTACTCTCGCTTTTCGTGTCCCGTAGGTCCAAATCGGTTTTAGGACCGAGATGTATTGTTCCGCTGTTTTTTTTTTTTTTTTTATGTCCAGCAGACCTTCGATAAGGTCTGGTGTCTTCCTAAAATTAATAAACTTAATTTACTTAAATCTCTAATTTTTTTTTATTGTTAATTTTCACTGATATATAAGTAAGAAAATTAAATAGATTTCATTAAAGGCTATTTTCACGAAAAGTATAAAATTTGTTAGATTTCTTATCACACAACTAGATCTTACTAACCTTTTCTTTTCAGCGAAAGCCGTGCAGGGATGTAACGAAGCTATATAATTCCCGACTTTTTTTTACAGTTGGCCGTCCGGATCTTCTATCCACAGAATTCAAAACGAGAAAGACCGACGGAATAACTAAGAACACTGTTCTAAATAATTTTTTAACGATTAGATATATTTAATAATTACAGACAAAAAAAATAGTGGCGGTACATTTTCTTTAAGATTTTTCAACCGAAGGTAATTTTAACCATTATATAACGGAATATTAATTAAATATTTTATTAGACAAATTGTATTTGTTTATGCTTAATTTCATGTGACTTCAAGTGAAATTTAGATAGCTGAACTATTATTATTATTATATTTTTGTACTTTTTTAGAGTGTTTTTTCTTTTTCTTTTTTTTTTTTTTTTTAGAAAAACGTTGTAGGTTTTTATAAATTTATTACAACTTTACAAAGGTTAAATAAGGAAATATTTTGTTTTTATTTATACATAAGAACATTCCTGCAGATATGATTCTGTTTAATTTTTTTAAGAGTTTCTCCATTAATTTTTTTAATATAAAACCAGTCCTTCATAAATTTTCGCCCTGAATCTTCTGCTTTCAACGCGTTAAATTTAATGTTGTCTCCTTGATCTGGAACGTGCGCGAGAAGGAATATATTAATTTATTTGTAATACTAGGACAGAAATTTTATTTCTTGCAACGGAGCCTTGTTTTTGCTTCTCTAAGAATTGTCGTTCATTGAAAGGGTGGGTAGATGTCAAATGCAGTGTTGTATCGTAGAGATGTAAAGTCGTATTACATTTGACATCTTTCGCATTTCCTCCGTTCTCTGGTTTTTTTGTTCAACAAATTATTGCGACATCGAGGTGTATCCTTCTAATTTTCGTAAAAGTATAAAATTTGTACATTCCTGCAGATATGATTCTGTTTAATTCTAAAACCGTATTAATTTAGTGTTTTCAACTTATCTAATCCATTAAGAAGTACTATTTCAATTTAAATTATTTTTTTACGCCTATTCGCAGTGCAAAAAATATTTACTTTTACCGATTAATTATTATGCTTTATAATATGTAAAATTTAAATAATGGTCATATATAACGGTCATGTCATGTGTCGTGTGTTAGCATCTTTGATCGTAAATCTCATCGGCAACCGCAAATTTTCTGCAAGTGGGCGTTCCCTCGTGTCTGAATCTGCCTACGGCTTTGAAGATCGATTTATTACGTATTTGTTTTAACGGTCATATTCGACTCGAAAAAAATATTTTTTGAAAAAAAAACTTGTGTTAATCGACTCGTGTAAAAATAGTTACGTTCCTCTTTACTGAAAGAGAAAATATTTATGTAAAATTACAAATAGAATAAGATCTCGTGACAGCGTTTTAGGTGCGGAGCGATATTCGTCACGCACATTTTAGTTCGGTGTCTGTTGTCGTGGGAGCGACCTACGTGTGCGCTTGTAACTAACAATTTCGTTTTTGCACCGAACAAAACAATAATGTAAAAAGCGATGCGCGCGGGTGAAATAAATGTAATACGACCTCTATAGTGTTATTCGTCCTCGTCTAAAAAGAAGAAGGATACGGTTTGCGTTTTGTTTAATAACCGGTTCCTTACTATAGTTAATTTCTTACTGACGACTAACTTTTTTTTTGCGTATCCGAATTCAAAATTTGGACTTTCTTCTGCTATTATGGTAATTTTTTTTTAATCCGAAGCCGTCTTTTTACATTATTGTAAGTAGAGTAACCTTCTCTAAAATTCATTTGCCCGATCGCTAGGAGTTTTCGATGCAATTTACTTCAATATTAAATTATTACAACGACCGGACTAAAAAGAGATCTACACGAAGCGATAATAAACATCTAAATGCGCATTTTTAATATTTGTAGTTATCTCGAAATTAAACGAATAAAAAAATTTTTAAATTACACAAATCGAACTAAAAATAGGCGGTCCTAAGTAGCGATCTAAATTATTTTTGAAATGAAAACAACACTGACTAGCCGCAATCAAATCAGCCCTACCTGAGAGTAGGATGTTTAGTTTAGAATATATCGCCAAAACGATCCTGCCTGGCAGCCACCGGAATCTTTTTTACATCCTTTTACAGTTTATCGCAAATCACAATAAGTTTATCTTCGAAGCGTGTCCATAGAGAAAACGCATTTTCTGGGGAGGGGACGATGCATTCTTTCAGTCGCTTCACGGCTGTCGTAGTGTGTTTGTGTGCGAGTGCATTGTATTATTTTTATCGTGTTGTGTTTTTGTTTACGAGAATTACCGGCTTCGATACAATTTTTAAAAAGTTTTGCATTTTCTGTCGTTAACGGATTCGGTTTTTTAATCGGTTCAACGTAGGATAATATTGTACGAGTCATTTCTCCTTATTTCCTCACAAGGTGAAAGTAGTGGGGTGTACGAGAAAAAAAATGGGGGAGGACGTAAAGATAGGCTATTCCATAAAAAAGGCTAGAGGAGAGAAGTCAAACTTAACGGTGATTCGTGATCGTTTAGTATTTTTATTCCTAAGGTATCCTCATTTCAGTTATATTTAAATTCACGTTTTCATTTTACAACGGTTTCGTACCTTATAAAAAAATGAAATACTACTCCGCTACCTAGAATCTTCTTTATCGAATTTCAAATTAAGGTTATATTTATTTTGCACCTCCCATAAAGTTATTTAACAAAGTAAATTATTCGATCAATTAAACGTACATTTTTACTTTCGTGTACGAAGTAAAGGGAGTATTGTGATCGCGAAAAATTTTGGCTTACAGATTTCAACGGAAATATCCATTTTGACCATCCCTGTATCCATTTTAACTAGCTTCGGCGTGACGTCTGTACGTACGTAACTCGCATAACGATTAGCCGTAGAATGTTGAAAATTTGGATTTAGGACTGATTTAATATCTTAGTTGTGCACCTCCCCTTTTGATTGCAATCGACTGGACCAAAATCCGAAAAATTGGATCTTGACCTTTTTATTAACTGCGGTAATAAGCCTATATCGAGAACTTTCAACTATATATAAGTGGTACTTATTTTCACGGGTACCAGAGTTATAGGGAAATGAAATTTTAATTAATAGAATATTTGGATCTTACAAAGCGAAAACACATCGATTCGAATCAGAGACTTCAAATACTTTTTTTTTTCAACTTTTTTTTTTAATTTAGATACATTGATTTATTACAATTATTAACCTCTGATTGTAAAAAAAATTTACAACAATAATTCAATAATAAAAAAATAAAATAAAATTTTTTAAAAATGAAAAAAAAAAAATTATTAGGCGATGTAACATTTTATTTACTTTTCATTTTAATAAAAAAAATTTTACAGGATTTTAATAATTATTAATAAATCGATATATTTAAATTAAAAAAAAAAAGTTAAAAAAAGGGATAAAGTCTTATTCGAACCGATGGGACTTCCCTTGTAAGATCCAAATATTTTACGAATTAAAATGTTATTTTGCTTTAACTCTGGAACCAATCAAAATAAGCATTTCAAACAAGCCAAGCACTTATGGTATAACGTGGAAACGCTCTAAATGAGGGATTATTACTGCAATTAAGATAAAGTAAGTTTTCTATATTTTGTTTTAATCTGTTGTAATCAAAAGGGGAGATGCACAACTAGATATTACAAAAATCCTAAATCCAAAATTTCAACATCCTACGGCTAATCGTTTTTGAGTTATGCGAAATACATACATAAGTGCATATCTACTTACGTACGTGCAGACGTCACGCCAAAAGTAATCAAAATTGATTCAAGGATGGTGAAAATGGATATTTCCTTTGAAATCTGAAAAGTGAAATTTTTATCGATCACAATACTCCCTTTACTTCGTACAAGGAAGAAAAAGGTTTAAAAAAAAAAAAGAAAATGTAAATGAAGTCGGATTCGAACTGATATGTTCATGTTTATGGATCCGACACGTTCTCACTTACACCAGATAACATAAGTTGCTGATATGGACACCGCAAAAATTAATGATGCGATGCGGTGTCCACCACAACGCGTAATTGTCCAGTTTATTAAAAAATTGGAGGATTTTATGTCGCTTTTAAATGAAATGAAGTTCAGCAGAAATGTGTTTATTTATTTTTAATTTAATAGGCATACAAGGAAGTCCTATGATGTCCACATCAGAGTTTTATTTTCAATGCGGTTTAGAATAAATGTATATTAACGCAAGCGCGCGAATATGCGTTAAAAAATGAACTGGATTACATTATAATTAAATTGATTAATTTATTTTATTCTTCTTTTTTTTTATTCAATCAGCTGTTGTTGATCGAAATCGACATCGATAATTCGTTTTCAAGATGACATTATAAATTTATTTAATGAATGACGGACCGGGTATCAGTGGTCATTTACATGTCAAACAAACCAAAACCATTACCGCCGCCACCTAAGCGACATCGTCAGCGGGAATTACCGAAACTGCTCGAGTCACGACCGGTAAAATTACAATTTTCGAAAAAACAAAGTTTAGATAGAATCGAAAAGCTATCGTCACCGATACGTAAATTTCGATGTAACGATAGCGTTCGTAGCTGTAAAAGTGTTCGTGAACCGCCGACATCGAAATCTAGAAATCGATTGACTTCGGATACGAACGACGTATGCAGAGCGATTGAGGATCGACTCCCGCCACCCGACGAACATTTAATCGTGTCGAACGCTGCGGCGGCCTGCAACCGTAATTATAATAGTAGTTGTAATATAACATATTCCAGTTGTGACAGTGACTGTGATCCCAAGTGCACATATTTATCAGATTCTAATAATTTTCCTAGGCTGTATGAAGAAGGTAAGTCGCAAAGTTTTACTATTATTATTATTACTACTACTTTTACTATTTTTATTTGTTTGGTAGCTTGTGAAAACGTCACCAACGGTGGGAGGACTCTGGTGCTGAAGCCTGAAGTAGTTGCTTCGACCATACAACGCCTCCATGCCCACGGGGGGCCAAGGCATCGGAGATTGCGGGGCTGCGCCGAGAGCGTCTTCAACTAAAACGAGCGACGCGACCGGCAAGGTATCGCACGGATGCGAACGCTAGGTCAGCCGAGCATAAGACGGCAAAGAAGCGCCTTTATTGAGCCATCAACGCGACCAAGTCACGCTGCCGACGAGAACCATAGAGACCCTGGATGCAGACCCCTGGGAGCTGGGTTACAAGATAGTAACGATCGAGGCGATCGGGGGTCTCGCGGTCACCAGTTCCACTAGACGAGGCTAAAGCGGTGCACGTCGTTAGGACTTTGTTCCCGGCTCACTCGGTCCATGCCGAGCAAGACTTAGGTGACTTCGGCGACTACCCCCTCTTTTTGATGGAGGAACTGGAGGTAGTCGTACGGTCACTGAAAGCCAGAAAATCTCCTGGCTTAGATGGCATACCGGGCGATGTGCTCAAGCCGTTGGGGCGCTGCGGGCCCCGTCTGCTTCTAAACATGTATACTTGCATACATGGATAATTCAGCTAATTAATATAAATTGTAATCGATTAATTTAAATTTTATACGAGTACATTAGAATTCTTTCGTTTAGAATGCGATTGGATTATAATCCAATAAAAAAGATGGACATAATGAATCTTTTACTTCTGCCTTAATGAAGGGGTGGAGAATAAAAATAGGCCGCTTTTTCTACTGATGACACAGCACCTAATACGTTGGTTTTATTAATTTACGTGTTACTTCGGGCTAAAAATTAGAAAGTTAAAAAATAAATAAAAATAACTGTAAAACGTGTTATAGTGTCTCACACACACGCTCGCGCGAGCAGATAAAGAGTTCTATATTTCTGTTTACGAATAATGTATTAACGTACCGAATGATTAATAACTCAATTTCGATTTTTCATAAATACTTTCTTTTCATAAAAGGGTCAATCGATCAATCGTTTGCATTGAATGTATGTAACTCCATTAACGCCACTTGTTACACGCCCCAGTGAATATGCACACTAGTAAAATAGATGTGTTTATAGATTCAGAGAAAGTGGTGGCCGGCACCGACCTCCTAGCATTTGTCGTGGAACTGTAGTGGAGTAAGTTCGAGTAGACGCGACGTATTAATTCTTTACAAAGCAAGATTCAAATTAAACGTCCGATTTGATATTAAATGATTATCTTTTATTCTTTATTAAGTAACCGACACCTAATTTGACCCGATTAATGTTATCGATGAAGAGAATGGATTTTTTAGCTTACAAATAAACGCCGAGATTGAACGGTATTCAAATCCGTCACTTTAAGGATGAAAGACGGAGACGCTATCGCTCCGCCCACGGAGAAGTTCGCTCTGACCTTTAAAAATCGTTTCTTGTCGTTTGGCGTCCGACCTTTAATAAAACTTAAAGGGAAAATAAAATAAAAAATAGAAAATTTTGAATCGCCTGTTTTTCAGCGATCTGTTACGCAAATCTTACCAACTCGTACAAAGCGATTCTTTAAAATATATTGACAAATAATAACAATAGTCGTAAAATGAAACATCAGTTTATAATTAATTTATATTTGTCGTTATAATTAAATACAGATATTATCTAACTTACAATAAAAAAAAAAATTTTCCCATGCCGGGAATCGAACCCGGGCCTCCTGGGTGAAAGCCAGGTATCCTAGCCACTAGACCACATGGGAATCGACAATTGTTGTCTCAAAATTTGATAATTAAAACTGTTATTTATTTTCTTTATTATACAGTATATATTATATCTGTTATTTACGCTATTAAATATATTTTTAATATTTTCAATCTATTCAATTCGATAAAGTAAACGTATTAAAGCACGTAATTACAGCATTTTTTTTCAAATGAGATTCCGTCATATTTTTTAAGAACCCCTTGCGCCAGTTCTTAAGTGATCTTAAGTTCAAGTTAAATTAAATCGTACCGGACAAAGTAAGTTTTTTTTGCTAAAAACTTGAATTATTTCCGATCGACTGTAGTTTACTATTCGGCAACTATTAAATTTTTATTTTATTTTTGTAATTATTACCAATCTATAAGAGTTCTTTGTTTAAATGTTACATTATTTTTATATTAATTCTGGAAATAAATATTATAATAAATCAATAAAAATATAATTTAGAATAAGAAATAGTCTATAATTTTTTTCATAAAAATGAAAAAGTGAAAAGTTTGTAACAAAAAAGTTCATATTTAACAGATTATTAATATTTTGATTTTTATGTATTTTTTTCAAAATTATTATTATTATTATTATTAATAATAATAAAAACGATATAAATTATTATTATTACTTGTTTTCTAATTTAATTAGTGAAGAAATTACATTTTTTCAGATAGCACAATTATTGCGTTACAATCAAAACAATTTCAGCTACATCTCGGTTCTTTATCGACCGATTTCAACAAATGAGATGTCATTTTATTCATAATAAAAAGTTTAAAATTTTACCTTATGAGACATAATGTGATAAAATTAATATTAAAGGAGCTATTAATGATTAAAAAAGTTAAATGGACGCAATTTTTAGAATTTTTAAAAGGTAAAATTTTAAAACGTATTTATTTCGCGTAAATTATGGCTATGCGTACAAAAAATGTAATTAAAATAACAAAATCCATTCCTAAGATATAAATTTTTACAAAATGGCAGACAGATGGAATATGAACCTAGAAAATAATCAAATTTGTTTTTTTTATTTCGTTGCTCTGAATCGGTCCTCTTAAAAGTTTGACCGACATCTTTCAGGACACTGCAGTCATTTAATAATTATGTTTTAATTCGTTCATAAAACTTGTGTTATGAATGTACTAAATCGACCGATCGATACATTTGAATTTTTAAATTTCAAGAAATATGTCATTAACAAAAACAAAAAAAAAAACATCCTGATCGAACCGTGGTTCTTGATGTTTAGACGAATCTCGGTGCTCACATATAAAATATACAAATGGATATTCCGACTTCTATCAACAGATATAAACGTTAATTATATCGCTCGGTTTGTATACGAGAAAGTAAAAATGAAAACGTAAAAACATATTAATCCAGTGAATTTTTATTTATTTATTTATTTCTTTATTATTAAGCTCGGGAGTTCATCGGAACATGAACAAAAAAACACGGTGTATGAACTGAGACTAAGAGTTGTTGGTTAATTTATTTTAAATAATAATAAAACTGTTTGCGCGCCGGTATGCGGCGACTCTTGTCATTAATTTAGAAAGCGATTACATTTAATTAAGTTGTATGTAATTTTTTTCCTACAGCTCCAACTGTTACGACGACAAGGTTGCAAAGTGTAATAGTTTTTTACTGTCACTTTCTTTTTTTGTTTTCTTTTATTAATAAATCAAATTTCGTATTCATTTTTTAACCGAATAAGTAAAAAAACTGAGCTTTCGAAAGTCTTAAAATTATAAAATCTAAGGTAAAATTTAAAAAAAAAATATTTTTCTTCAAAATTTGTTTAACTCTGATTTTTAGAAGCGGAGACCAAATTGAAAACAAGTACCAACATTTTATTAATACATAATTTCTTAAGATCGAAATTAAATGTAATTTTTTACTTTCCACAGGTAAATATCGATATAAGTTCTAAGGTTCAAGTCCTAGTAAAGATAAAAATTTTTATACGGATTTGAATACTAGATCGTGGGTACCGGTGTTC
>JAAAKQ030297522.1:0-10214 GCA_010016005.3 Zanna intricata
ACGATATGTTTACCATTCTATCGGATGTGTTTCCGTTATAGTAACATGTATTTATTTTCTGGTATGAAATCTAACTAGATTCTTTCTTTAACTATAATTCTAATTAGATTTTATAAGAAAAAGTAAGTTTAATCAACATATATTATTTTCAATTAGGCTGCTACTGAAGTAACTAACTGTGATATTTAACAACTCTAGTTCAGTCCTAAACACTATTACAAATAAACATTATCAAAAATGTTTGGTTTGAGAATCTGTAACTGAATGAAACAAAATAAAGCAAAAGAAAAGATAAAAATGGTATGTCAATCGATTAAGATTTTTATTCATGAATTTAAAATGCTGTATGTAATAATTAAAAATAAAAAACTAAGTGATGCCCAAATTCCAATACCAATTAAATACTGTACGATATTGAGGAGGAATTAGAGGTCATCGCAAAAAATAAGTAAATAATAAAATCCAATAATTACATTTTTCACGATAAATGTATTTATAAATGCATAAAATATCAAAACTATAAGTAATTACTGCCTTAAGAACTTCTTAGCACAAATGTGCTGTTCAAGGAAGTAATACATTCTCAAACTTAAATCGCAGCAGTAATTCTGGAGGAATTAAAAGAATGCACTTAATTTATTTTTAAATGTAAAATGGGGTTAAAAAATAAATTAATTAAAAACTTAGTTTAAAATTATCATTTCTTTTTCTTCTTATTAATATAATAAGTAATACGGAGGATTAATACTGACTACTTACACCAAATTTTTTCTATACTGCAAATAAGAAATATTAACATTTTTTTAACAAGTGAACATATTTCATTCACAGAATACTGCGTATGTACCGTATTTCTATTAATGAGAAACAAATGAGGTAAAAAAAAAAAAAAAAAAATGGTTTCTTCAATGATAAATAGTAAAAACTAAATAAAACAGACATGAGACAGACAAAATAACTATTAAAAAAACACAAAAGTTAAAAAAATAATACAAAATATACTAAAAAAAATATTTAAAAACTAGAATACTAACATTAGCATTTAAAGTAAATACATTGTGTAAATATATATATATTTTATAAGCTAATTATAAATTAAAAAGTACATATGCATGAATGAGCTATTAAACAAAAAAAAATTTTTTTAAATAAAACACAGAAAGGCATACACAAGGCCCAAAAGAGATTAAAAAATTTTAAATTTGAATGAATTTTTTCAATATTTATACAAAACAATGGCACAGTCCGCACCTACCACAAATATTCCTAGTTACATTGCAAACTTCACACTTAATTAAAAAAAGTCATGTTATCATCAATGAAAATGATAAAAAATTAGATACTGCTAACAAAATTCATACATAAAAACAACCGACTGCATTTAACTGGCCGAGCAACTTGTTCTCAGTTTAATAATACAATATAAATCGATCGATGAAAACAATATAATTTTCAAAGAAATAAAATAATACCCATATACTCCAGTCTCAATGATGTCACAAAATGTTACATCTTAAGGTAACCTTATCTACTTTCCAAAACCATCAGTTCCGGTTTCAATTTCATCGACTCTCACATCAAAAATTCACTTTCAGTGTTAATCTCATACTACACAAAAAAAAAATATTGAGAAATAAGTTTCTCTCTCTCCTTTTTCTCCAGCTAAATGTTTCTCCCGAGTATCAACTAAGCGATAACAACATCCGATCTACTACCATGCAAAACTTTCGCATTAACAATTACTAACAAAACGTTCTGGTAAATAAATCAAACTCGATTAACCGTATTCCCTGCGTTGCTAAACACTTTCATATAGCCTACTAATTTGTATGTATATCTTACAACACAACCTTCTCAAGTAAATTAAGTACGCAATTAAAATCAGCAATTATGAAAAATAATGGCACTAAATTAATTTTTTCTTTTTAACAAAAATATTTCTTAATTAAACGGTCATACAACCTATATGCCAGTTGTTGTTATAGTGCTTTCAACACCTACAACCACCTCCAACTGGTGTACGCTTGCAACCCCTAACAAACAGATTAAAAATATTCCATTTTGTACTGAAAGCGCCTATTTGCTTCTTTGTTCATCTGTACAATGCCCGAGTAAACAAAATTATATAATAAATAAACATATATTACTTTATATCATTAATAAATATCGTAAATATAATAACCTTCGCTTTACATCATTTTATGATACAAAAATACCGTAATTATTTGTAAATAATGATAACTGATAAAAATGATCGATCAAACGCTGTTGAATTTTCACAATGAGAAATATATATTAACCGATAACTTATACAACACTTACCACGACCGGACTATCCATTTAACAAACAAAAATTTAAGGATAAAATTGTTATAAATAACAATCTAAAATTCCAACAGACACGGATGGCAAATAAAAGTAGATATCACAACAACATCCGTAAATATTTAATGATTTTCAACAAGTAAAAAATTTTACTTATTCCTGGTATCAAACAATAATTCAAATGCCATTACATTAAATTTATTTATATTTTCTTAGATTTAAATAATAATTAATATAATAAGATATTAAAACTTATTCTAAACAAAAAAATATATATATATTAATATACTGGTATAAATCAAGATTAAGACCTTGTATATCCAATCTTACTAAAAACAAAAATTATAAACTACTTTAAAAGAAATCAACTCTGATATAAAATAATATCATAAAATATCAATAATTGAATGAATACTGCGATTCTAATAATATTTATAAGTAATATTTTTATATATATATATATATATATTTATACTGTATATTAATAATAATAATAATAATACGCTAAATGCAATTTTAATAATAATAATTAACTTATTATGTCATGGCTTAAAACTGTCTAACATCCATCTATCATTTAAATAATGTATTATAATTATGAACTACTCTAAAACATATATAATGATCAACTAGTTAACTAATTTTTTTTTTTATTATTATATTATTATGTTAAAATAGATATTATTATGATAATAATATGTTGTATTATGTATATATGTGTATTATGTTTTTTCATTCTTAAATTTCACCAGACTAATGTACTAATCAAGCCATGTAAACATAAAACATTATCAGTAATAATAATCATTATTATTATTATTCTATAATAATAATAATATTAGCCTTAAATTTCAGGCTAGTCTTTTTTATATATATTTTTTGCACTAGTACATATGTGCATGCGTGTGTCTCATTCTTGACAATATTTATATATTTTAGGCAAAAAAAAAAATGCTCTAAAATTTATACAAATATTTTATATATATATATTTATATACTTTTAATGGATAACTGTTTTTTGAACACCAGATTACAATGATAAATAATAAGCAAATAAAATATATACAAGGTTAAAAAACAAAATTTAAAGAATTAATTACCGTGAAACAAAGGAATACATTCAAATCAATATATTGAAAGCGACATAAGCGAGTAACCCGCCGAAATCTGACATTACTACTAACCCAATAACGATTTAAAACCAGACGATAGATAACAAAAATTATAACTTCAAAAATAAATTAAACAGTTACATTTGGGAGCCGATGTGCAGAAACCTCTACATTTTCATATTGTAAAACTAATTAACTAACGTGAAAGTAAACATATAAATGATTACAATTATGAGATCTTAATACACAGAAAATAAAATATGCAAATCACCTACTGGCATTTATCAGCTTTTCAAAAAAATAATTTACTGGACACTAGAACATCTACACCACTAACTCCCATGAAGCAAACGAAGAGCGAATAGTAATTTCACTAGTTTTTCGCTGAAAAGCTAACATAATTCCACTAAGAAAGCAAATATATATTCTAAGCAAAAGATTTCAATTAAGAAAATATATAGAAAAATTACCTTTAAAATCAAATTAAAATCCTTTAACTTTGCAAATGTCAAAATTTATATTTGCTTAAATTGTAAAATGTATATTTTAGTCCCTTAATTATTATAAATTGAGAAACTTTCCGGATTCTAAAAGCTACAAAACTGAGAATAATATTAACATAAAAAAAAATTTCTGATCTAAACATATTATTATTTTATACTGCCATCAGTTATCTAAATAATCCAGTGTTTTAACAGAAATCCAAAAAAACCACTCAGCCAGAGGTTAGAAGCGAGTCGATATCGAATTAGGTGACTACGGCCAAGAGTGAAGGTGGTGGTTGCAGATGCATATTATTTGGCGGTGCCAATACCGGCAAACCCACCTGCGTACCGACACTGACCTGATGCGGTTGAGGTGTCGGTGGGCTATGAATAATATGTGCAGTCATCTCACTTGTATCGCCCTTCATCAATTGTTTCAACATGAACGCATTGCTCTTATCTGAAAATGAAGTATATTGCTTGCCATTGGTATGGCTGCGTCTGTGCGATACAAGATGACCTTTGCACATAAAATCTTTTGGACAAAGATCGCAACGGAATGGGCGTTCTTGCGGCTCACCTTTTTGATGAGAACGTTGATGGAACATCAGATTACCCTTAAGCGGGAATCCTTTGCCGCACTCATTGCAGACGTATGGGCGATCTCGAGGATGAGTACGCATATGCTCCAGTAGATGATCTTTAGCTGGAAACGGTGCAGAACAGATGATACAGTTGTATTCAGCTCCGGACTGATGCTGGCGGACGTGGCGTTTCAGATGTTCCTTCCTGGTGAACGTCCGGTTGCAGAACTCACAGCTGTGGGGTGATTCTCCTGTGTGGATGCGGATGTGGTTGGTCAGATGCTCCTTGCGGGTGAAGCTCTTGGTGCAGAAGTGGCATCTGTGTGGAGATTCACCTGTGTGTTGCCGAATATGATTAGTCAAATGTTCTTTTCTTGTGAAGCCCTTCATGCAATATGTGCACTTGTGCGGCGACTCACCCGTATGTTTCCTTATATGATTGACAAGATGATCCTTCCTCGTGAACGCCTTCGGGCAGTACTGGCACGGGAACGGTGTCTCTCCAGTGTGCTGGCGCTCATGGTACACCATGTGGTCCTTCCTCGTGAACGATTTCGCACAATAGTTGCAGTGGTGAGGGTGCTCACCGGTGTGCTGGCGTATGTGATTCATCAGATGCTCTTTACGTGTGAACGCTTTGGAACAATAATCACATCTATGCGGTGTTTCACCGGTATGCCACATAACATGATTCTTAAAATGATCTTTTCTAGAAAAATATTTGTCGCAAATGTCACAGTGGAATGGAGTCTCTTGATCTTCTCGTTGCATAACAATATTCTATTTTACAGTGGCATCAAATGCCCATAACATCTGGAACAAAAGAACAAACACACTCCATTAACGGTACAGTATATACAATGTTATTACACATAACACATCTATAAGAAATTGAAATCTAAAATTAGGAGTACATTCTGATTCTGTACCAAATAATCAAAATATTCAACCAAAAATTCATTACATTTGCAAACCCTTACATCACACTAACTAAGCTACAAAATTTATTTACACATTTGACAGCTATATACACAATGAAAAACATAAAACTGAACCGATACCATGACCGCTGCAGAATCAGTAGGTTATATTGGAATGTAATTTTATGAATGATACAGATAAATTAAATAAGGAAAAAACATAAAATGCAATTTAAATTCTGCATTTATTTTATCTTTTTGTTACAAAAGATGTTCAAAATGACCACCCTGGGCTTCAATGCACTTTTGTACTCGACTAGTCAAACTAAGAGTGCAAAACATTGTCAACTGTATTAATTTCTCATTGAATGTTCACCTTCGGTTCAATATTGGGGGATTAGATACATAAACGTATCTCCTTTAAGTAGGCAATTCTGGGGAATGCGGAGGCGACAGTCCTCTGCTGACAGCGGTTTCATTATGGCTTCAGTTTTGTTGCTCATCCTGTATTTTATGATGTTCAACAAATAATTACTAATTAATATTTTCTCATAAAAAGAAAAAGGCATTTTTTGTTACAGCCCATTAGCCACAACATAAGAAACACAGCTGCCAAACTAGGAGAAAAACAAATCCATTAAGGATTTTAACATTTTTTTCGTACTGCAAATATTCAGTTTATTAAACCAATACTAACATGTTAAATGTATACATTATGTCACAAACTCGAGAAAACTATATTTTTCTAATAGACTCATCAGAAAGTTAAAGATTACATATTAGAACAATCTTCAGATGCATGAATTAACACAAATGTAAGCTGTTGTATAGCCCTTGTAGAATCTTAATCCATTTCAAAGAAATATGCGAGGTGTATTTACTATATGTAGGCCGATTCCCTATTTCCTTCAAAACTGATTTTAGTAAGAGTAGTTTGAATTTATTTTGATTTCAAATAAGCCTTTGTATTTTACGAGTACACTTTAGACTTACTGTAGTCTCAATAGACATGACATATCTGGACAATAATTGGTCCAATATAGTCTGGATAAACAGGGTTATATTATATATAAAGGAAGTACAAGTACCTGTTGATCCCCCATAATCCTATACATAATCCATACAGGGCAATATTTTTACATAACATTTTGTTCTGAAGGTTGCATTCCACGCTCAATTTTATCCTTCTTTCAGGATGGAGAAGGTAATAAAAATGGAAACAATATTTAATCCACTTCACTTAACTAGAGATAGGCCAAATAGTTTATTTGTTTTGTATAATTTTACAAGGGTTGTTTTTTTTTTTCAATCTCCAATCATTCATCTACATAAATAAGAGACAGGCAGGATCCAGGTCTGGGGTGCAATTGCAACCCTCCCTACCACTGCCATTCCCGGCTCCATTGCACCAGCCTGAGCCTAGCTGCACATGGTCGCCACGATCCTGCCAAATGCGAGTTGTGAAGCAGAAGGATACAGCGCTACTGAAATCCATCTCAGAATGAGCCTAGGGTGTGGTGAAAACTTTATAAGCAATGGTAGTGTACGGGAATGGTATAGGAAATTTAAAGAAGGGCAAATGGACATCCATGATGAAGGTGGCCAACTGTAACTAAAACCTAGGTTACCGAAAACTGTGTGCTTGTTGGATCTCAAAAATGTTCAGTCACTATCACAAAATGTAGCAAATGGCGTCAGCCTTAATGTTTCTCGCACACAAAAATGAGGACGAAAAAATTTGAAGTCTATTGTTACTGGTGACAAGACTTGGCTCCCATAAGACGATCCAAAGAACAGTCCAAGCAGTGGATGGACACTTCTCCAAACAAGCCAAAAAAGTTCAAACAGACATCGAGAAACAGGAAAACAATTGCTACCTTTTTTTTTGGGACCATAAAGGCTTCTTGTTCATCGACTTTATGGAGCAAAGGAAAGCAATAACAAAGTAAGTTTGTAGTGAATCTTTATGCCGCCTCTGTACAGCGATCCAGAACAAACCAAGAGGCATGCTCTCATCCAGCATGGTTTTGAACCACGATAATGCACGATCACACTTTGCCGTGATGCGCAAGACCTTCTCAAATAATTCAAGTGGGAAGTTTTCAACCATCCACTGTACAGTCCAGAGGTAGTGGCTAACATTTTCTTCACCTCTTTTGAGAATTGAAGGCACGGTTGGATGGACAACACTTCACCACCAATAAAGATCTTCAGAAGCTTGTGAAGATGTACATTATCTCACTGAAGCCAAACTTATTTGAAAAGGGCATCGAAAAGCTGACATGATATACCTCAACCATTGATAATTATGTGGAAAAATAAGGTTAGATACTAGTCAACTTTTAGTAATAAAATCATTCTATTAGGTTAATATGTCTTTTTTTTTATAGCCCAAAGGAAGTTGAAAAAACAGCCCTCGTAGAACAAGTATAAACAACTTATATTACACCAGAAACCATTTTCAATTATCTTAGTACTACGTGGGAAAATACTTTTAAGAGGCAGCTCACACATCTAAGGGGACTATCCTTCCCAAATTTAAAGCTTAAGAATCTTCTGGTCAGACAAGGCGTGAATAAATATATATTAATTTTTCAGTGAACTACAGTATTAAAAATGTATTGCGCTAAATTTCAGTAAATAATAAAACATTCTAAACAAATAAAAATATTACTATTAAATTCTCTGCCTGACCATTACTAAATTCTGTACTGTTGATAGTTTACAGAAACTAAATTTCTATAAAACATCATTAAAAAAAAAATATGCGTTACAGGGAGACATTGTCCTACAGAAAAACACACGAGAAAGAAACTAAATCGCAGGAAAAACTGAGATAAATATTATTTAACCTATAATATTTAAATTTACTCAGGGATTCTTAAGATAGACTTAACTGTAACCACAAAAAATTATAATCAGTCCTTTTATTATAACAATTAGTTTCATCTAATTTCACAGTTTTTTAATCGGCTCATATTTATTCATGTTTCATCTTTTGACACATCATTTTCTAACTGAAAATGCTGTCATCAAACTCATAGTAAAGAAATTCTTTTTAAATATGGTACTGTTATATTTGATTATGAATGAACTGCATTACAATTAACATTTTAATAATACTAATTTTAGTTTACAACTGATAAATAAAACTTTCAGTAATTAAAAAAAACAAAAACTGTCAAGTTAATTATGGACTGAAAATAACAAATAAAACTAACATCAAAATAACAAGTATTCATTAGTTAAAAGCTAATCATGCCAAAAATTTAGAACATAAAATCTTGGCCCGGCCTGAAATAATACAACAAATCAGTTTTATTTAATTAAAATATACTATTTTTATAACTACAAAAATCACACATAAAATTGATTTATTACTATGAAATTTATACTATGAATAACCTCAGTCATACAACACAATTTTGCAGTCAATCAATTTATTTAAAAAATGAATGTTAAAAAAAAAAATTGTAATTTTCATAATTGCACCAGTTTACGCGAAATAAATTTCAAATCTTTATTAGCAATTATGAATGAAGTATCTTAATACATTACAATTTTATGGCAACAAAATTTTAATTTTTTGTTGGATTACTCTAGTGACAATTTTTATTTATTAATTTAGACATATTCATCAACTAAACAATGAAATTTCACTTAAATGTTGTGTGATTTTTTTATCGCTATTTATAAACAAATATAAAGATTTAACACAATATTGAAAAGATTGTGTACATATAAATATATATATATATATACATACATAACAGCATTTAGTTAAAACATAGATGTTAAATAAGTTTCAAATAAATAAAAATACAAAAAATTAATGATACAACTATACACATCAAACACAAAATAGTTTATCAATTTTTTTTAACAGGTTTAAAAAAGGTTTCAAAGCATAAGTTGTGTGCGCGCACCCACACCCACACACGTGCGCGCGCACACACACAAAAAAAGTAAATTTATTTAAATTAAACTTAGTCCAAATTCCTCTGTACACAAAATTTGGTTCTCTATATATGTTTTTTTTCTTCAGCTACTCTGCAAAAGAAACATTCTTACCTTTACCTTTTTATAATCAAAATGCTTTCAGAATTAATTCTGCAAGCATTTTTCTGAAAGCACCCTTAATTTGTATGGTGATGTATTTTTTGTTTCTTACATTTACACATTAAAATGAAAATAAAAGAAAATATATATATATAAATTTTTTGTAATATCTGTTTAGACAACAATTAAAAGTGTGTAATCTGCTAATACAATACTACCGTGTTTTAATTGTTGACTGAACAAATATCTGTTATAAAAATTAATTTTTTTTTTAATTTTCATTTTATTGTGTACATATAAAAAGAGAGAAAAAATAAATCGCTGAACATGGGTTAGACTCAAAAATAAATATTTGAAATTGTATATGAAATAAAATGCCATAATATTTGATAATATTTTTGCCATAATATTTATAAAAAAAAAAAAAAAAAAGCTACACATTGTACACCAGAGAGGCAATTTATGCACTCAATCTCACACTGTTAAAGACATCTGTTTTAGGTCTACTCGACAACCCATTGGGCTGGTCTAGTGGAGTGGTTAACTTGTCATTGCAAATCGGCTGATTTTGAAGTCGAGAGTTCTAAGGTTCAAATCCTAATAAAGGTAATTTTATACAAATTTTAAATTTTAAATACAAGATCGTGGATACCGGTGTTCTTTGGTGGTCATCTCTCTTTTATCTGTTTAGCCTCCGGAACTACCGTAAGGTATTACTTCAGAGGATGA
>JAAAKQ030297544.1:0-10214 GCA_010016005.3 Zanna intricata
AACTGAAAACCGGGCGAAATCTTTCGCTAGCCATAACTCGCTAACAAAACGTTTTCAGGCATATATTTATTGGAAACCTTTTTCTTATTTTTAGATATAGAATCCGTTTCCGAGAGATTGCCGTGCAGTTTTGATACACCCTGTACATATATTTTCCCTAAAATATACAATATTATTATATTTTTTCTAAGGTATATATTCTATTATTTTCATTTTAATTATCCGTAGAACTTACACTTTGTATTTCATATAAGAATATAAAAGTGTAACGGTTAGGAACTTCTTCCACACGATCAACATATACAAGGAATAATGTTATTAACTGACTTGAATACGTGATAGTATTCGTCAGATTCAAAACTGATTTGATTTGAATCAGAAGCGCATAAAATATATCAAAAAGAAATAAAAACAAAACTATAACAAATCATTTTATTTTTAAAGATTTACCGGCAGAAAATTGCGCTTCACCATCAAAAGGGAAGAAACGCCAGCGATTACGACTTACATTATGGACAGATTCCTCTGGTGGGAGATGTAGTAGAATATTATAGTTCATTTACATGAAAACAACATTTTTGGGTATTCAAATATGAAATTTAAGCCTTTTATTTGCTGGATTTTTAATTTCAGCTCTAATAGCGTTTCTTGACGCTGAGGTCAACTAGAAATCGTCTATGAAGAAAACAATGTACTTTCTTGGTCAGGTGTTATATGTCAAGATCTTTGAAGGGATTGTAACAGAATGGGCATCCGCTGTCCGAGGAAGGATTGTCTGGATGGAATTTACTTACTCTTCTCCTCTTTCTCAGCATGTAAATCCTTCTTTCTCAACGATTATCTTATTATCCTTAATCTTGATTCCTTACTCCATTTTGTGAAACATGAATGTACAAAAAGATTAGATACTATTATGAGAACGCTATCAGATTCTATCGTACTAAGGGTAATGGACTCGTAGATTCAAAGAGTTTTTTGTGTCATCCGGTCGAATGCCTGCGAATCCGTCCCAGAAACCTAATCACTGTTGGTTACTAACAAGTCTTATAATTGAATCGCCTATCGAGTAATGCTTTACTTCCAAAGCCGTATTTAAAAAAAACACAATTAAATAAAAATACTGATGATTTTTACAACCGTCAAAAGATTTTACCTGGGTTTCATTCATTTTTCAGATATTTGTATCTTTCCTAACTTCAAATATCTCTAGTCTTTCTTCTCTTTTTGCCGGCCAATTCTTTCACCTCGTTTTTTCTTCCTTCACAACGTAAATAATAAAATAATTCTTAGTATCAGTTCATGTAACAATACTGTTATATTTCTATCGATAAACAGATACTTAGCTATTTCAAACAGAATAATAACCTGTTTTCAGGTTTATCATTTTATTATCAATGTCTACTGAAATTCCATTATCTTAACAAACCCCGTACCCAGACATTCCATTATTTTAATTCCACGAAAAGAATTTTCTATTGAAAAAGGTTTATTTTAGAAAAATAAAAAAATAAATATGTAAAATTATAACGAAAAGACACCATCAGAACTTAAAATAACAGTGTACAACAAAAATATAGCTTAATATTTTCATTCTAACAACAAGGCGTATAATTATCGAATGTAATTCGGCTTCTGGCATTTTATAACGTCAAAATTTACATAGCCTATGATAAACATATCGACTACAAGTTCGGTCGATCGACTAGTCACAACACAACTACCAGTAAAAGATAACCCAAAATGGGATTTTATATAACAATCATAACCAATATATTAAAAACACGTAAAACGATTTCTGACCCATCAAGAAATTATGCACGCTACAATACCGTGTTATATTAATACTTACCGATTAAATAATCATTATCGCTTTAATAAATATATAATAAAAAAATAAAAAATAAATCAAAAATTCAAATCGAACAATATCCACAATAATTGGTACGTAACGAGTAGCGGCCTGTCTGTAATCAGTATGCATAATAAACGTGCGGTAACACAGAAGCTACAACAATCGGGTACGGTCCGTTTAATTAGTGTGAAACCGATCGTATTAGTGTCGTAATAAGGGGCATTGTGCTCACTGTATACGGTATTCCATGTTTGCCACGCGGGGGGGGGGGCATGGACCATCAAACTCATCCATACTCTCCCAGGGCACTGAATACATTATTTCGGTACACTGCACCGTCCGACAAACATTAACTGCCGCTATCGCCGAATGAACAATGTTAACTTTTGACTGCTGACTGTTATACATAACCTTTATATTTTTAGATGAGGTTAATCACCTTTTCATTAGCTTAATTTTCAGTTCGTTACATTCAAATAAAGAATAAAAATCTCATTATCGACCGTTATTGTCGTCATTAATTACTTAACTGGTTTTATGCACTTCATAAAACTACATTATCATATCATAATCACTCTACATATCATATCATATCTTACAGATCAATTCCTAAATTACTTTTTCATGTTTAAGAAAGACTGAATAAAATTTAAATATTAATTTTGCTATTAAGTTTGTGTTTGATTCCAAATCTGGTCCTAAGAAACTGAAATTTAACTAGGAGTTTCTACTTATATTCTAAGCCAAATATATATATATTATTTTAATTTCCTTTTAGAAAGTTAACCTCGCTTGATGGTATGAGAACATTCTATTAGAAGAAAAAAAAAAACTTGTAAATAAACCAACAAGGAAATTCCAGGATTTTAGTAAACTTTGTTTTTTTAATTTAAATTTATTAAGATATGAAGCTAAGTTATACGCTGGTATGAAATAAATCGTTAAAAAAAAAATCTACTAAAAATTGTTGCATTTGTGTTCTATTTGCAGTGATACAATTAAAACAAAAATTTCAGTCATACATTTACGAAAATGAGGTGAACAGAAGAATTTTTATAATCTTGTAATTAATTATCTGTAACCAGAAATGGCATGTTAGTGAAATCAGTATTTAGTCAAAGTAAATCCATTGAAAAAATGACAAATAATCCATACATTTTCGCTCGGTCACAATAAACAAAATGGAATAATATAAAATATTTAATTAATTAACAATTAACTGTTTAAAATTTAATAAAAATTATTATTGTCTTTAACTGCAACATCTCTCTCTCTCTCTCTCTCAATCTAAGAATAATAAGTTTGGAGTAAAAATTAAAGTTTAATTAATTTATTATTCCGTTTTAATGTAAAAACTGTTTTTCATATTATTACTTTTTTATACCGACAGAGGGTACGAACTTAAAAAATTGTTAGTTGAAAAGCTATAACTTTCTAGCTTAATAATGTAGTAAACATAATAAGGCTTTTAGTTATTAAAAAAATATAATAATAATACTGACTTTACTGGAAAATAGAAAGCGTTAAATAACCAAACAAAAGTAATAAAAGAATAAAAATGAAATAAAACATAATAAAACGCGGCAAATTAAAGTAATGACACTCTAGTTAAGTTTTTATCTTATTTGTTTTCTCGTCTAAAGCGAAAGTGAAAAAGTCTTTTATACACAAACATCAAGGTCGCAAAACACTTATATTAAATTATAATACACAACAAAGCATAATAATTTATATTATTATGGATATTGTTTGGCTAACCAAATAAAAATATCTGAAGTTGTAATTTAAAAAAAAAAAAAAAAAAAAAAAAACATATTATGTACTAAATACGGCCCATTTTTTCTCAGTACTTTTATTTTGAATATTTTAAAAAATCAATGTAATTTAAAGAAGAATTCTGGTGATCCCGCTTGATATAACTTAACTTCTGTCTTTATGACATTCTCTTCAAAGAGAATTTTTCAATAAAGTCACAAATTTTGCCACAAAGTAATATTTACTGTTAATGAAGGATTTAGAATAATAAACCGATTCTACGAAATGAAAACACTACCATTTTTATATCAGTAAAACTAAATTTTCTAAAATTTTATAATCGACTCTCAAAAACCCGTCTTCTATAATAATGACGAACTAATTTATTTGGTGGAATAAAATGTTTGAGCACATATTTTCAATACACTGAAAAAATTTTCACATAAATGAGAAAAAAATTCAGTACAAAATTTTTTATGTATAACTGACAGCAGAGTAATTTAGATGTTTCGGAAAGAAGTACGTCTGGCTTTATGTGATAAGCACATAACTGAACCGTTAGTCTAATAGTTCAGTCACCGTACAGAAAACAAACTGTCCCATATCGGTAGATACTCGTAGACAGGCAGATCCAAGGATGTAAGACTCGGTCCCAAAATTTTTATCATGAACGTAACAAAGTCAGACTTACAACGACATAATCCAACCCTGACAGAAGAAGGGCTCAAGAAAATAGAAAACAAAAGGAAAGCGAAAAAGGATCAACTACGGTCAGGGAACCTCAAAGAGAGCAAAAATTGCCAAATAAATATTTTTATTCCGATTTGTATGTGCGCACTAGCGCGCGCACACACACACATCGCCAAGAACATGTAGGTGTGCTGCTCCAGAGCAGCGTCACAAAATGCACAATTTAATTACGAATAAAATAAATAGTAGTCAATGCCCTTATAAATAATAAATACAACAAAGTAAATCAAGATGAAAATGTAAAAAAAATTACAATAAAGTAATGCAATAATAGACTTCATTTAAGCATATATTTATCATAATACATGTTTATATATATATAAACATAATAATGGCTTTATTCATACACTGAAATATTGTGCTTAAATCACATGAAAACCAATTTTTTTTTTTATTTTTGGTTGTGACTGGGCAGTAATTGATTTGATTGAGAATACTGTTATATTTTGAAATTACATGACTTTTTTAATCACAAGCAACACCACACTCATAAATATAAATTCATGGATAAGTTAACAGTTTTAATTTACTAAATGTCAATTATAGGATTAATGTGAATGATCGCCTAATAATTATCTGGTAGTCCAATTATTTATCTTGAAAACTCGTTCTGACATTTTGAATGAACTCAAAAGATCTTATGATAATTTAGACGGGAGTACATGTCAACACAATAATAATTACTTTAATCTTAACGGTTTTATTACTTAAGTTTTTGACAGCAGTTTTTTTTTTAACAGCTTATAAAAAAGGGTACAGTTTGATCTTATTGCAGATGAAATCAATGCGATCGTGCAAAGAAAGTTTTGTCGTCCAGCTAGGCACCCAGAGATTTAAAGGTCAAACTGCGTACAATAATAATTACTATCGCTCATCATTAACGGGAACATTAACCACGCGATCAGGAATGATACTTTTACCTAAGAAGTAAAATAAAGTGGTTTTACCCATCTTTGATTAAAAAAAAACTAAATTCCATTGATATTCTGAGGCAGATCAATAATAAATAGATCATTAATCTAAGGAATAAGGGCTTTCCTTGCGGCACATCTTGAAAGTAAGGACCGATATTTTGATGAAATGATGTCAACGAATTCCCCACTTTCAAAGTATTAAACAACCCGCATTCATATCGCCTACAATGAGATCTAGTTATCTTTATTCAGGATCGAAACAACACACTACATTTTACCAAAAGTCAACTTATATATACAGATAAATCTGCTTTATCGTCCAGAAATTGAAAAGCCATCCAAAAAAAAGTCTAACAATGCTAAAAGAACGAACTCATCCGCTTATTTATAAATTCTACACTGAACTGTATCGGTTAGCTTTTCTGTCCATGTTGAAGATAATCGTCAGCTAACTGTTATAAGAACGAAAAATGGAAATCTAAAAATGAAGTAAATGCGTAAAGAAGTAAAAATACATTTAATTTCGACTTAAAATTAAGGAACAATCCTCATACTCTAATTAACTGAAGCTAAAAAGAAGCCTTTCACTGTTAATGAAAAAATTGAAATAATAAATCCAGATTCAAAAATAAATAAAATACTCTTTCCCCAAACCTGATTTTCTTTTTCTTTTATATTTTTTTTTTTATTGAAGGTTCACGGAACCTTCAATAAAAGGAAAATCACTGACTATTTATTTTTATAGTTTTTGAAAGTGGCCATTTCAAGAAATTCTATTTTTGTTGATCCAATAATATATGGTAAGGCAGTCCTTAAATGTTCGTTTAAAATTTCATAAATAACAAATTATGTTTGAAATACCGAAATATAATTCAGTAAAATATTGTTTGTTAAATAACAAAATCTTAAAATAGTATTTCATTGAAAACTCATCGGCAAAGGTCAGATTTTATCATCCAACATACAAATTACCAGTAATTTACATCGATTATACATGTTATAATTCAACTGGCATTTTATTATGTTCATCGTAGTCAGTGGCGTAATGTTTTTCAAAGGTCATAATCGTTGACGGTGCCAAATTTTGTCGGAGAACCCTGAAACGAACGTCTAAAACAAGAAGCGAATATATCGTAGGATATAACTAGTGGCAGTGAGATTACATAAGACACAAAAAAGCCGAAACGAGTATCACGACCTAAATGACTGAATGTCGCAGTCTAAAGTTAATCACCTTTGACAAGAAGTACGGTCATACCGATGCGTTACAAAAACAATAATGCATCACATGTAAAACTAAATATGCAAACAACTGTCATGAAAACAAAAATAAAATACGAGATAGTATATGAGCGCGCGATTTATAAACAACAAATAACAGAGTATAAAAAAAAAATTCTAACAACTCTATAAAACTTAGAACCCGATATTTGGCAAGGAACTGACAAAAAAAAAAAACGAAAGCTTTTAAACGTTGTTAAACTGTTTTCAGAATTAAAAAAAAAATATAATTTCCGTAATTTATTAAAATTAAATAAATTATTTATCCTTCTTACGAAGGCGTTTCCTTAAAAATAGCTTCTAAATAAGATCTCTTTTCTATCACTACATTTTTTCGAGATTCAAAACATTTTAATTTTACGTCCGAAAATATCATATTTGTTATTAATTGATAGATTTAGATAAAATTCAAAACTAATATTTCTTTTTCTTGGAGGTAGTTTTAAAGTTACCTCGTTATTACATTTGAAAAAAAATATTAAAAAATTACCAGAAATTATTCCTCCCTTAAAAGAATCGCAGTCGACGTTTCATGAAATAGGTATTCTTTTTCTACCATTAGTTTTTACAAAAGTTACTATTTTTTAAAAATATCGGCATCTTTTTCATTAACAGGCATAATTATAAAATTACATTAAAAATATAAACAGTCTTCTTAAATCACGCAACCGCTAGCGCTAGGTACCACAAACTATTTACTTCCGCTCAATTGCAAACTTAATTTCGCTTTAAATTTAATTTCTTCACTTTTATAGAAAAACTGTATATAATGAAGTCATTAACATATATTTGGCGGGCTAAACAAAAAAAAAAAGGATCGAATAAAAGGAAAGAAAGAAAAACTGATTTTAAACAGTAACTTGAGATAGCAATTGTTATTTGTTGTCCGCGACTTTAAATATCGGAAAATTGTGTAAGTTTATATTTTTAATGGTGATTACTAATTAACGGAAAGACCCAAAAAATAGATATAGAGGAGCGGAAAGAAACGAAAATGTGACATCCATTGAGGTATAGACTAATTAAATAATGAATTTAATTTAGGAAGGATTTGCGATCGCTGATGAGAATTGTAGTACACTAGGGGCGTAGACCTGAGTAAAAAGTTTAAAAATAATCAATGACAAGAAATTTAAAAAAAAAATTTGTCAATAAAAAACATCATATAATTCAAACGTCTATAAAAAGAGCAAATAAATTATTTGATACTAAATAAAAAAAAAAATGATTTCTTAAAGTACCGTTTCAAGAATACTAAAAATCTGTCAAAACGCAGAGTACAAACACCAACATAATAACGTATAATAATCATCTCTTTCGCCCTTAAATATGGAAATTTATTTCTGCAATAATATAAAAAAAGAAAATAAGAAAAAGAAAATCTAAGGCAGATAGACTAATACAGAATTTCTTGATAGAAAATTTCATGAATAGCTTAACACTTATAAAGAACGTAAAAAAGAATTAAGCAATGAAAGTTTTACTAATTGAATATAAAAAAAAAGTTAAATAAAAATAGCTGCACAAGTTAGTATTGCTTTCTTATACCTTTGACGTATACCATAATCAATCTAATGACGTTTTAAAACTGATGGTTTTAAGTTGAAATTTTTGTAAGAAATTAATTCTTCACAAAAATTAACTTAAGAAACTACAGTATTTATAGGTTCTGATGCTTAATGACGTGTATTATATCCGTTAGCAACTGCCTTGAAATCAAAAATAAATTTATCGCACTATCTTTAGATGGTATTCATAAAAGAACCAGACATTCGTCTTTTACGCGTTGCTTAAAAAATAAAACAAATTTTATTTCTAACCCGTATTTTACAACCGCAATACATTTTATAAAACGTATATCGCACAAAAATACCACTACATACTGCACCTAATGCGGTGTTAAGAATATTAAAAGTTTAAGCCGATTCATAAAATTAAGATTTTATTGATGCGAATCGACATTAACTCTTGTAAGCATTTTGTATGTAAACTTTATTTTAAATAAAAAAAAAAAATTCGTTTAATAAATTAAACAGATATTTAGAATTAAGAAATAAAAGAAAAACCGTCCTTGTCTATATATTATATAATCTTCACTAATATTATATAGAATTTGTTATATATTGTCAGAAATCTGTCCTTGACTAGTTATTATAACAATATTTAGTAAATATATTGCTATGGAAACCACCTAAGAGTGAACTTCAGACACGATCTACAAAATTTACATACCCAGAAACTATCTAACCATTTCATATTATTATTATTATTATATTTTTTTTATAACAATTATTAATAACAAATTCCGTAATAAATATATACATATATATATATATTGAAGTCTGCTTGTCATTATTTTTTTGTAAGAATAATAAATCTGTTTTTAAGTAGTACTGCAGTAATGCAATACTATAATATTATTTACAATTCTTCATTACGTCACTACGGAAAAAAGATAATCGCTTTTAGCTGAAAGTCACAAAATTCGACGTACAATTAAAACCTCGTTTAATGTCGTACTTAAAAAAAGGACTTATTTTAAACGACCTTAACTGATTCAGGTTTCACCGATTACAAAGCAGGTAATTCTGATAGACGATCTTATTAAAATCTCATTAATAACGAGATATTTTCTCAACACGGTTTTATACATATTGTTTAATATTGAGATTAGTTTTAGTATTTTTATCCTTAATAAAAATTTATTAGTTCAATATTTACAGGAAAAAAAAACTCTCACAAATAGGACTATTTTCTTTTTTTTAAATAACTCAATTTCTTAATTAATATCGAAAGCCCTTTACTGTTTATAGTTCGTTCTAGATTAAAGTCTCCAATTAAACAATCGTCAATAAAACATGAAACTGTAGACATGACTTATAATTTTTTTTTTTTTTTTTATAAGATTCCTAAGCATTCGTTCGGTGTCATATTATTTGTAGATTCCTCGATGTTTGAAGCTATATTATTCAACTCGTTAGTTTCCGTTTAAGCAAACAAATCCTGCACATATAGATCCATCTTATACACAAAACGAAGAATATTTTCAGGAAAGATATTATCGACATAAAAAACTGTACATTAATCAAAGCGTATGAACTCAATTTTGACATTACTGAAATAAGAAAGGTAAATAACTAACTGTGTTAAGAGTGAAACTATACTGATGACAGCACGCACATCCACCTATGGTAGACGACATTTTAAAAGGTTGCGAAAAAAGTTTATTTTTTTATCTACGGTAAGCTTTACTACTCTAACTACACTTTCTCGGATAAATGACTTGCAGTATTTCCAGCTCACCACTTTATGCGCGCGCACACATGCGTAACCTACTGCGCGTGCTTTATATTACGTCGTTAAAACTTTTGTTTCACGATGAAAAAAAAGTTAAAAACTGAAACAAAAAGTAAATGTTCAAAATCATTAACTGTAAACAGTTTTCAATTTTCCTTACGTCGATATATCTTCTTTCTTTTTATTTTAAAAGAAATAAAGAAAAATCACGCAAAATTTAAAAGAATATATCAATATATGCGCGCGCGCACATACACACACACACAAACCGTGATTTATGTATATCACTATATATATATACGAGGGTGGTCTGAAAAGTTTCCGACCTCAACATGAAGATAGCAGCACTCGTCGGTGGCAGCACT
>JAAAKQ030297566.1:0-10213 GCA_010016005.3 Zanna intricata
TATATATATATATATATAAAGATGGAATAATACTAAGGCAAGTACATTAAATATAAAAAATTTCCACAAAATAATTCACAATTCAGATACCGCTGTTGAAAATTATTATGAGCATATATTTACGTACACATCGAACGGGATGCAGATAAATCGTGTATTTATTTGTTTTTTTTTCCCCTTTTTTTTAATTAATATTATTTTTAAATTCATCAATAGAATAATATTTTGTTCCTGTAAAAGAAATTTTTTAATTATATTTTAAATGAAGCGGTTTTTTGAATAAATTAAATAAATTAAAATTTAAAAAGATTAAATAATCATAGTTGAAAACCTTTCAAATTGTTCGCCAATTTATTAAAAACGGCCATGGAAAGATAATCCTTTCTTGTAAGCCGAAGTATTGTGTAGTGTTATAAACACGAAAACAGTTCTATGTCGGGTTTAGTAAGAATGGATATAATTATTTAAGAATAACTGTTTATTTTATTCAGAAAATATTTTACATTTATAAATATAATCACAAGGATAATTTAACATACATCATTTTCTAAATTTACATTTATACACGATTCATACAAATGGGAGCCAAATGATGATGATCTGTCAGCCGATTTTTTTATTTTTAAAAACTTGTTCTGACTTTTTGAGAGATCTTCTAGTGATGATTTTATACGAGATTATACATAGGCATGTATTATTATTTAGTAATAATGACAAGCTTAGTATTATATTGTGAATTTAGTGCAAAACAGTACGGCTTTATTTTGTTACAAACAAAATCAGTTTAATCATTCCACATCCGATCTAATAAAATGGCAAGAAATTTATCTTTGTGGGCAACAGAAATACTAAATGTGTTTATAAAAAATCTGATTTGGACACCAAATCCATTACTTCCTTATACGCCTATTAAATTACATATACACATTTTTTGCTGCACTTCATTTAAACTTATTTCATTTAAAATTGAGGTACGATCCTCAAATTCTTTAATAAAGTGGACAGTTACATAATTGTTAAAAAATTAGTTTTTATTAACATCAAATATTTATAAAACTATTAATTCAATAATCTTACCTGAAATATTAGATTAAAGTAAAAGTTCGTTAATTACTCTTCAAGTAAATTTAAGACTTATATCTATTAATACTTTGTTTTTTTATGTAATAAAAACACTTCTTTTCTAAAAATCAATGTATTTATTAGAAATAAATGAATAAATAACAATAAATAAACACAGTGCTGCCTATTCACATGCCTTTGCTAATATCTAAACAAATCGTTTATCTTTATTATTTTCTCACCACAAAAGTTCAAACAAATACAGATCCAATAACTCCCGTTTAGTGTCACATTTCTTCTTACTGCGATTTTTCCCTTGACACCATAAACTTTAAACACTTTGGGCATGTGCACTTGTTTTTGGATCAATAAAGTTTTCGCTGTGATTTGCTGTGTCATGTTTGTAATTCATACCTTCTTAATCTTCTACACGTCATATGCTTTCCATAAATCTGATATAATTTTAGTACCTGTACAACTGTATAAAAATTTTATACACAACTTATTGTATATAATTTTTATTTTTAACATTAATTAATGAGGTTAGCGAGCGAAGCGAGCGTAGGTTATGTTTTATTAAATATGGTGATTCCGTGCAATGATGAATCATACGTATATCAACATAAACTAACTAAATACAACCTACTCTCGCTAACCTTGTCTAATTAACGCTAACTTTGTCTAAATAATATACAAATTATAATATACAATTTCTTAGTAACAATGATGATATTCAAACTAAATGCAATAATGTTAAATATTGTGATTTTACATCGGTCAAAATAAGTATTTAACTTTTTATTGTTATTTTTGAAGACGAATTTTAATGAATGTTCGAGTATTTTCCAAAAAAATTGGGCAGCTTATAGGGCCGACAGAGACAATGCGGCTAGAATATAAGTGGAATATAGGTAGAATATTACAATAAGTGGTGCTTTGTAAGAAATTAACTCGAAAGTGTAAAGCTACAGAAGAGCCAGTTTAAAATTATTAATGAGTAATTGTGGATTGGTGGCAGATCAACCATCAGACTTCTTCTGGAGAATCATTACTTTAGCCTCATTACCTTTCCCTGATATAAAACCTGGTGTGATTCATAAATATATAAATAATATTTTTTATAAAATAGAAATCGATCGTGGTAGAATTTTAATGCTAGATGATTTTAATATCTCAGGAGTGAACTGGGATGATCGTTCTTTCAATCAAAGGGCGCAGTTTTATGCTACAAAGAAAATGATTGCCTTGTTTAATTTTATGGACGATTTCAATCTAAATCAGATCAACTTTATTATATCTGAGGATGGCTCCTCTGTTTTGGACTTGGCATTGTCGAATGTTTACTGATCATATTGTTTCTCTTGATATTTATCATGGCTAAATAGACCAACGAGTAGCTGCGGCAAGAGTTGTTCTGTCCTTGGGTGAGAAGGTACTCATTGACTTTAAGAATGGCGATTACTCATGCTTTATAATTTCGTAAATAATGTTGATTGGAATGCAGTTCATGCATCAACTAGCGTTAATAAGCAGTTCGTAATTTTAATCCAGTATAGTTAGGTATTGTTTCTGTTTGTGTGCTGACTAAAAGATTTAGGCCTGAAAAGTTTCCCTTATGGTTTTCTTTTGAATTGGTCTGTTGCTTAAAACAAAAAAAAATGTTGCCCACAGAGAGTGTAAGAGTACTGGTCTAGCATCTCACTCTGATACGTTTTCTATGCTAAAGAGGAAAGCCAAAGTTCTTCTTCTGCAGAATAAGTTGCAGAGAACGATATAGATTAAAGATGAACTTAAAGCTAACCCATAGAACCTCTTCATGTATAATGCGAGTTAATGATATCCTCATTGATTATAACTGGGGAATAGAATTGGATTTTTTCGTGTAGCTCTATTTATGTTTGTAGGACTGTAGGAACGGAATTTAAGCGACTACATGTACATCTTGTGGATCACAACGTGTATGATTTGTTTTATGTGGTAAACCTTCAATATTATCTCATTAATTTCCGTCACCCAGGGTATTGTATAAAGTTGCTATTATTCAATAATTCCACTATAAACTTTATATTTAAGTAATCTTTATTACTTTCTTCTTTCTTTACTTCTCCCATTCTTTTTGACTTGCTTACGTGTCTATTATACACAAATGTACTACAACTATAACCAAGCCAAAGAAATTTTTCCTAAATGGAAATGGAGAAATTCTTCCATGGAATGGAATTTAATGAATTAGATGGTGTTCTACACCATCTGAAAGGAATATATAATCTGATAGCGCCAATCTAGAGTGGCTTTATAACTTCAGTATAAAATTTGGTCCTTTTCCAGAATGCTTGGAAGTTACATTAGTTTCATCTGTTTCAAAAAACGGATGACTTACTTGATATTAGGAATTATAGGCCTGTTTCAGTTTAAATTCTATCGCTAAGATTTTAAGAAAATAAACCGTGATCATTTGCGTAAATCTTTGTGTAATATAATTGATCGATGTCAGCATAGATTTATGGCTAAAAGATCTACAGCCACGAATCTGAACCAACTGAAGTCTTTTGTAGCCCCTGAAGATGAAAACAAACTACAGGCTGATGTTGTGCATTTCGATTTTTTTAAGGCCTTTGATAAAGTACTCCATGACATATTAATAAGGAAGCTTCGCCGTTATAATATTTCAGATGTGATGTTGAAATGGATTATATGTACCTTGCTAGAAGATTTTTTCCTGTTGAAGTAGCTGATAAGATTTCAAAATTGTGAATAACTACTTCAGGAGTTCCAGAGGATTCTAATCTTAGTCCACTACTATTTATATTTTTCTTTAATGAAATAGTGGATGAAATGCTTTTTAAAATTGTGTTGTTTATGGATGATATGAAGGTCTCTATAGAAAGGTAAACAGTTATGCAGAATTTTGTAGGAGGATTTAAAACGTAATTTGAAATCGCATGCCTTTAAATGATGCCAAATATCTGCCATAAGGTTTTCATAGGACATTAATAATTAATCATGAGCACAAAATTGCTGACAATGAACGTCATTCGTTGTGAAGTTAAATTCAGGATTTGGGAGTGATCTTTGACTCGAAATTATTTTTAGTTATCACGTTGACAGAATTATATCGACACCAGATAGAATCATGAGCTATTTTTTGTGACTCTGTCGCCATTTTCATTTTATTGATACTAACTTTCTGCTGTATCAAAGTATAGTTCATCTACATCTAGAGTATTGCTCCGTAGTATGGAATTATAGAAGAGGTGACACGTCCCGACAGGTAGAGACAGGTCCCAAAGAAATTATTCTATGGATTGAGGCATGCTTGTAGACTTAATAAGCATTTTACCTCATACAAACGTGAATGTAAACACTGAAGTATTTCCCATTAGATAATAAGTGTAAATTTCAAGACTTTTTTTTCTACAAAGCTATTAATGGCTCTGTTAACGATGATGTTTCCGATGTTGGTCTTCGAGTACCGGACGTTAGACCTAGATGTCACGTATTATTTAAGTATTTGATGTCTAGCAATCTGGCTCCTTTGGTTCGATGTACTGATTTTAGAAATGAATTATGTGATAATAATGATGTAGATTTATTTATAAATGAATACTAACATATATGAAGACATTATTTCATTA
The DNA here is from genome assembly GCA_010016005.3 of Zanna intricata. Classification (NCBI taxonomy): domain Eukaryota; kingdom Metazoa; phylum Arthropoda; class Insecta; order Hemiptera; family Fulgoridae; genus Zanna; species Zanna intricata. The sequence goes on from JAAAKQ030297566.1 coordinate 4,698, forward strand.
ATGAATGATTTTTTTTTTTGTTTTCGACAAAGCAAGATTATCTTCGCAATTTTATTTTGTAGAATTAATGTTGCAAACTAATTTTACATAGCTTTATGTTAGATTTTCTTTATGATTTCTTTATTTTTTTTTTTTTAACTCCGTTTTTAGTAAGTTTTGTTAAGTGCATATTTTAAGGTTTATTTCTGTTTATGCACTTTTCACATCTAGAATAGTCCATTCCATTTCCCTGTTTAGGGTATCTCTTTATATAGATTGGAATTGCTGTAAGGGGTGATTTGGAAGCCATCTAAATAAAAATTGTTATTATAAATAATGTAATTTAATTAAAAGTTAATTGAACTTACCAATTTAAACAGATCTTTCTCGGTGTTAATAGCAAGAAACAAACATTATTAAAAAATAATAATTTTTTTGTTTCCTATTTAAGCTCAAAAAGTAAGAATTTTCTTAGCCCTTATTTTACATGTACAGAAATAATTTTCTTGACATTTGTAAAATGTCTTCAGATTCTGCAAGTTTTAAAGTCAAATTCTATGATAATCATTTTGTCTTGAATGTTTAATTTCTTAATATTATATTTTTTAACAGATTAGTTGTAAAAAATTAAATTCAGGTTAAATTGATTAAAATTTCTATTTTATTATAGTTACTATTCATTATAAAAATTTAAAACGTTTTTTTTTCTCAAAACAATAGTAATTAAATTAAAAAGTTATATTTATTATTAAAAAACTTGTTACAATTAGAAATAGCTATTTCATTATAATTATTCATATATGTGAATTAAGTGAAACTGGGTGTGAAATAAGGGGTGTGGTTTCGTGTTTCATGCAATTTACATGCGGTCAATCAATTTAGGCCGATTGGTTACGTCAAGAAGCTATATATTAATCTGCACCTCATCTTACAGCGTTTGAGATAATAGATACATTAAGTACAGAGATTAGTTTTAATACTTAGAAAGTCTATGCGTTAATGTTGAATGAAAGATTATTAAGTCGGTTAATTATTATTTAAGAAATAGTTTTAACCGCATGAACTTGTTTGTAGATAGATAATTTTATTCTTTACTTGGGACTAATTTATGTTATATTATTATGTTTTTTATAACAATTTTTGGGCTATATTATTTGGTGAAGAGATATTCTTGCTAGATTAATATTGAGGAATTTCACAAGTTAAAATTTTTCAAATGCATTTTATTTTCTCTTCATTACCTTATTATTTACAAAATAAATAAATTATGTATCATAAAAAATAATTCTGATTCTTCTATGATATTTACAATAAATAATGAATAATAATTTATACAAAGCTAAGAAATTGTTATTGAAATGAAATCATGATTATTAAATCGATAATAATCTTCATACTTGGGTTATTTACTTTTTCTATTTATATATGAAAGTAGCTTATACATTTATTATTAAATAATGGCAACATGTTGCCTGTTGACAATAAATTCACTGAACACGTTCTTATAATTGACCGCAAAACTGTCACATTTTTTTAACGCAAATCATAATACGATCATGAAACACTTTTCACTCGTTCGTTCTACTGCTACCGTACACAATTTTCATATATTCTCGCTCACTTACTTTAAATGTACTGTGAATGTACTTTGAATAGTACTGTTTTACTCGCTATTTCTCGCCAGTATTTACATCTCCAGGTTGTCCTGATGATAAAGCGGCCGTACCATCCTTTTTGTTCATTCAAGCATATCGGCATTTTAAAACATCTATTCTCTCATATTCTTAACTATTCTAGAAATTCTTTTCATTGTTCCTCTTTATTAACGATTTTGGATATTTCTCTTTCACAATTTATTTGCCGGTTTACATTCATAATTTTCTCTCTTTCTATTTTTTATTCTTGCATTTTCCATTACTATAAGCTTTTCTGCATGTCATACTGCCTACCTCCTTAAGGCTGTTCATCCCGAACAGTTCTTTGATAGGACGCCAAACGATCAAGATGAATTACCACTTTTTTTTGTTTTGGGTTTGCATTCAGTTCTAAAGACTTCATCTCTGATTTTGCTCCATAGATATAAGGATCTTCGCAACTGATTTGAAGATATTGGGAATACTGGTTTGGGATATATTCCGACATCTTCCATTGGTTAGTAGAGCCACATTCAATCTCCTTGAAATCCAAGTGACTTGCCTATATAATCCTATCTAATTTTCATTAACCATTATAATCTTGATAAAAATAGTACGGAGTTCTGTTTGCTGATTGATTTCTGGTATGAACTGTATCGTTGGTTGTCATTTCCCAGATGATGAAAATCATCTGGATATACATACTAGATCATGGATACCGCTGTTCTTTGGTGGTTGGGTTTTAATTAACCTCACTTCTCAGGAGTGGTCGACCTGAGATAGTACAAGACTACACTTCATTCACATTCATACATATCATCCTCATACATCCTCTGAAGTAATATCTTACCGTAGTTCCGGAGGCGAAACATAAAAAAAAGAGACGAGAAATGATGAAAATCACTTGGTGGTTTTCTTTATATTTCTTACTGTTTACAACGAATCTGCGTATAAAAATATGCTTTAAAAATATCTTGAATGTCAAATCTGGCTATTAACAAATACGATCTTCAAATACACATATTTTATAAGTAGAAAATAATACGCATTATTTTTAGTAGTTTATTAATTTCATTTTGATACTTCATGTACGTGAAACAATAGATATATTAACTGCAAAATTGTTTTAATTATTTAAAAGCCAATGCCTTAATATTCAAAGAGGAATCACGAAAGACCTCAATGAAATCGCAGTTGGCAATAACGACATAACAGGATAAGCTCAATTCATTTATCGGATTAACCGAAATTATAATAAGATTGATACACAAAAGCCACAAATTTCTTACGATAAATGTAACAGTCATTCCAGCTTGTTGGGACTTTACATTAACACAGCCACCAGAGCTGAAATGTAAAATAAGTTAATTGCATGGCATTGTGTTCCGAGGAATTTCAGTTTTCTTTTTTAAAAAAATTACCTTTTACATAAATTACACTAATGATGAATTTACATTAAAAAAAAAAAAAAAAAAAAACTTGAGACATGCCTGAATTGATGACTTTTTTTTTTTAAATTTATAACGGAATTTTTCAGTGTAATGTTCATAGAAATTAAATTTATAAATACCATCTCAATACCACTGAACTGAAATTAATATCATCCAATGATTTTCTAAGATTTCAATGATTTTTCTATATAAATCGATACAAATAGCGAAGTTAGCGAATCTTATTTCTAGGATTGATAAAGAAAACTAAATAAAATTTGTCATTAAAGACAAAATATAAAAAGTTATCTTACTAACTTTGAAGATTTCTATTAATCATAAATCAGAATTTACACAGAGTACATTAAACCTACAAACTGATCGCACATAAATAAATTATTAAAAGTATATATTCAAATTTTGTATTATTATTTATTAATGAGATGCGGGATCTAGATCTTACTGAAACTTATAATCATAGTTTAATTAATTGTAGTGTAGTAACTTAAATGGTTTTTTTTTTATTATTTTTTTTTTTTTTTTTTTTTACTGGCATAAGTAAATGTATAACGGTGAGCTAACAGTTAACGGTGAGAAATGACGGCGAAATAAAAGAGCTCTTCTGAAACATTACGCACAGTTTTGCATACAAATGTGTCTTCTTTATCTCTGAGCTTTCTATTTCATTAGCCCTACTAGGCTTACTCTGTAAACCCCACTTCTTCTGTGTACACCTAATTTAGATATGCACTATAGAATTGCTTTCAACTGTACTTATGTACAGTTACTTACCTACAGCAGATGCCATTATAAATTCTCTTTTTTCCATGTGTTCTCTTAATCTCTAATATAAATTTCACTAGATCCTTCTAATAAGTTATATATTTCTGTTATATTGATCATTTTTTAATTTCCGTTGAAAAGGAAAATATAGTTTTACATTATTTTATAATTCTTTGCTTTTTTTATACTTTTGAAGCCACATTGAACCACTGTACTCATCCACATTTCAGTTCCTTTTGAATTTCTGTATTAGTCTGGCCTTTCGATTCTTCCAGAATTTCTTCATTCTATCGGATCGTTGCTTTCTGATCTCGTCTGTGACCCCCACTTTGTTATGCCTTTCCATTTTTTAACTTTGAATCTATTGTTTTGAAGGGCGTAGTTAATTTTCATTTTATCATAGGTGTCCTTAACCCTCAAGCCAATTTCTTGAAGATCTCTTTAGATTTTTCCAGCATATATTCCACAAGTTTTTTTTGTTAAATTCCTTTTGACCAATTGTTTTAAAACTTGATTCTCAAGAATTATTAATACATAGGAAAATGGGAAATTTTCATTGTACTGAAAACCGAGTCGACTTGTTCGTAGACTGTTTCATTTGTGGCAATTTGCCAGACTCTTATCCTTTTGATAACGTTTATTTACACAAGTTCTGATAATTTGCCTTTCTGTTTTAAGTAGTTGATCCTTTTACTTTCATTCTTAATTTGAAAGATAGTCTCACAAGTATAAAGCGCCACCGGTAGAACTACTGTGTTACAATGATGAATTTTGAATTTTATTGAGAACAATTTTTATTATAGGTTTGTCAAGTTAGACATTGTGCTCTTTTGATTTTAGTTATTCTGTTTTGCCAAGTTTGTTTTTCTTCAATCTGCAACGAATGATTTCACCTAAGTATTTAAATTATTCCAACTATTTTTATTACTTTGCTTAAACAGAGACAATCCATAGCCATTATTTCTGTCTTTTCATAAGAAATTTTCAAGCCAATCTTTTAGGAAATATTCTCTAGGTTAATGATTTTTTTATTAAACTCTTCCATATTTTGTGCTAGCAAGGGCAGATCATCAGAAAATCCTAATATATTAGTTTTTATTGAATTTTTACCAGTTCCTTTTGCTATTTTAACGGGATTCACCTTTTTCCAAATTTTAATTATGTAATCCGCTGCAACATTGAATAACAGTGGGGAAAGTCCATCATTTTGTCTCAATCCGGTCTTTATCGGAAAGGGTTTAAAAAACTCTCTCTAAATTTATCCTTGAGTTAGTTAATGTTAGTTCCATTATTTTCACCAACTATGGGTGAAGCCCATAATTTCGTAGATCTCCAGTAAATTCTGTTTATGAATACATATGAATACATACATGAATACGTATGAATACATACATAAGAATACATGAATCATATGCTTTTTTGTCGTATTAATATTTAAATAAACAAAAAAAAAAGTATTGTATTAAATAGAAAGCATTTCAATTACTGATTTTTAATTCATTTTAAATTATTATTTTTTAAATTTTTTAACTCTTTTTGTTTAAGCACATATTTACGCGTAAATAGAAGTGCGCAGATTGTTTACATCTGTGCACTGAATATCTCTTTTTGGATAAAAGTGTTTTATAAATTCTTTAATTTCATCAATCCGTTATAAATCATCAATCCGTCAAAGTATATATATATATAT
>JAAAKQ030297577.1:0-10213 GCA_010016005.3 Zanna intricata
CATATTTAATTACAATTTTTTCAGTTTATATGTTGCTACAATCGATTATTTGTGTTATTATAAACTGGAATGATCCAATATTAAGGTATCAAGCGTTGGAAGATGTGTGTGTTTTGATATTTTGCACGATTTTATTATTAGAATATACATTCAAACCGAATAATGTACTAAATCTTGTATCTATTTCCAACAAAGATTATTTTCAATATAATAACAATATGCTACCGGATGAGATTAAAAATTTTAGAGATGAAAGTATAAAAATGAATAAAAATAATATAAGGAAATTAAAAATAATATATCAAATTTTTGTATTTAATGTATTAGCACCTCCAATGTTCTATACATTATATATTTACTATAACAGCAACACTAATATATTAAATAATGGAAATTTTCCATTGCCTTATGAAAGTTGGTTTCCTTTTTCAATAAACAAACTATATACATATACATTAGTATTTACATATCAAACAATTTATCAATATTTTTCTTATTATATTGGATTTTGTTCAGTGGGATGTGTATTATCATCCATGCGTTATCTTAGAATTGAAATTCGATTATTATCGTTATTGATAACAAATATCGATGAAATAGTAACAAATGATAAATACTGGATCGATTCAAGTAATACATTGAATAATAATAGATTTAAAATTAAAAATGCTTCCAAAATTTATGAACACAGATTGAAGATTTATACGAGGCGATTGGTTCAGCATCATTTACATTTAATAGGGTAAATATTTGTTTAAATTATATTTTAAGAATAGAATAAGTTTAGATGAAGAATATAATAAGTGATCTGTAATCTAACCTTAAGAAATGTGATTTACCGAACGTCTCGGGATTTCATTCGGAAATCTATTTTTTTAAATTTTTATTATTATTATTATTATTTTTTTTATATACCTCCTGAATCACCATTTGCTATATCTTCAGAGGATGAGATGAATGTATTGTAGCATGTGTGAAAAATGCCATTCCTGACCGGTATACAAACTTGGGACCTCCGGATGAAAGGCCGAAACGCTACCATTCGCGTCACGGAGGTCGGCAAATCGAAGATCCAATCCAAGATCTCCGGATGAGATTTTGGATTCGAAAACATGGTATGGCATTTATAATACGTTACCAAATTTTATTTCCATATTTTAATTTACAAGCTTAAAGTTTCTGTAGTGAATTTTCAACAACCAAAAAGAAAAAATATTGATCAAAAATATTTTTATGAAATCAACGTAATTCGTATGTTATATTATGTTGAACGATTCTCCCACAGAAGAAAAACAATTCTTTCACAGTTCTACGCAAGAAGATTGACTTTTTGCTATGTTGTTTTGTTTCCTTTTGAAAAAGTAACAACTAGTTTTAATTTCAACTTTTACAAAAAATATATTTGTTCCATAAAAAATAGCTACTTGTCAAAAAGGAACTGCAATAAAAATAGATTAAAACAACTCATTCATTAATGTGACTCCCTGTATAAGCGTGTATGAAAAATACACCGATACAAAGTCAACATAGCCACAAATTGAGGTTATTTTATAAGTTTTTAGCCTTAAATTGAATTGAATCTTCACCAAATTATCACATTTACAACTTGAAATATACTACTTCCTTATATTTAAACTTCAATGAAATTGATCTTGTAGTTTTAGAGATTATCGAGCCACAAAATTTTCAAATTTGTTTGTTTTATTAAGCGTAACTCAAGAACGATTCAACTAATCTTTATCAAATTATCTGATAATTTTACATGTTCTAAGACTGTATATCTAAATTTCTATTAAACTTATGTAGTTTTGGAGATTTTTGTTCCTCATTGGCCTATATACTGAATGGTTATAAAAACGGTCGTGTCATGAATTCAGGTAATAGTCCCTCGAATGCTAACAAAAAAAAAAAAAAAAAAAAAAACAATTTGTATCTACATATTTTCGCAAACGCCTTACGTTTACCGAGTTACCGACATTTTGTATTTTTAACATAAATATTTATTTCTCAGGAATGGTTTAATATATAGAGTTAAACTTGTATATCATTAGGATATCAAGAGCTTTACTTGTATCGAAATAATCAATTTCACCTCACAATATATTTCAAAATCAAAATGGCGGACATATGAATTTTTTAATTGTTAATATAACAAGAAACCGCCGGTTTATTTAAATTTTATGTTTTACAAAAAAAAAAAAAAAAAAATGTTAGGAATTTTTCAACGAAGAAATGATATTTATTCAAATCCGATCGTAAATAACAAAAATTCTTGAAATGAATCGCTCTAGATTAAAGAACCTGTTTTCTTCCTTTCAGTATTATAAAAAAATAACTCGACACGAAGTAAAATAATTTTATTAATGTTATCATATAATAATTTAATAATTTTAAGAATATTACTCTAAAATGAAATATTACAATAATAAATACCAAATTATCAGCAGTTTTAATTGAAATTATGTTTTTTAATTTTCCATATAGAAATCATGTACAAACCGAATTATAAATTTGAAAATAGATTATTAAATGAAAAGTATAAATTTGAAAATGCTATTCCTTTCAGCTCCAAAAAATCACAACGAAAGATTTTCAAAGAATATTTAAATAAAAGACAAATTTGTGTTTGTAAATGTAATTGAAGTATAATTTTTAATAAAATTACGTTTAAAATGAACTAGTTAAAAAAAAAGCGAAAAACATTATGTGTTGTTGGATTATCCATAATTCATAAATTAAAAAAATATATATATAAAAAATACCCCCCTCCCAAAAAAAAAACTCACTGTTTAATCTCACTATTATATAAAGAGCAAATTTATTTTTCGTTTTTTCTCGATTACCATCATTATGAAATTTTAACTGGAGGTTTTTTTATGACCCTGCAACGGTTATCAAATTTAAACCTCACCGATATCATTGTTATAAAAATTATAAATAAAAAAAAAAAAAAAATATAAATATAAATAAATAACCTAGAACTTCTTTTGATAAATTTTATGACGTCTTCTATATGACAAATATAGCCTACAGTGAGTGGGATTCCAGGACATATTTTATTCCATTTCCCAGATTAAAGAACAAAAGAAACTATCAAATTTTCCCTTTATGTAACTTTATAAAAATTTCAGTATGATCTAATGTTATCGGAGGAACTGAAATCTGGATGAAATTTTTTTGCTAGCTATACCTCAATAATAAAGGGTTTTGAGACATATGACTGTATGAACATTCTTCCTTATTTCAATCTCTAGAATCGGTTCCCAAATTATTTTCTTTTCCTATTGAATTACTCTGCATGTATAAGTGTTCTAAGGTTTCTCTTTTTCTGTTCAGCCTCCGGAACCACCATAAGGATGATATGTATGAATGTAAATGAAGTGTATTCTTCATTTACAATGAAAACTACACATCTCAGTAGAGATGTAGTCTTGATATTTACAGTATTCAATGATATTTACATTTCAGGATTTACAATATAAATCCTTTATTAGGATTTGTACCTAAGAATTCTTGACTTTGAAATCAGCTAATTTGTGATGACGGGTAATTCACTAGACCAGCCCGGTGGGCTAACAAAAGTTCTATCTAGTTTTTTTTTTCTAGCCTCACATATAATACTTACTTGCGTGTGTGTGAGTGTGGCCCATCCTTCGTTCCTCCAACCGTGAGAGGAACCAAAGCGTGTTCACTCTTTCTTAACTTTTAATATTTATACAATGTATTAAGTGTTTTATACTCTCGTAAACACGTAATATTTTTTAATTTATGTGTAATTTTATTGTATGATATATTTCTTAGTATTTTTTTACAGGATTTGTAGAACAATTAATGAAAGTTCTTCCATCACTTCGATGATTATCAATCAAGTTGAATGTTTTTTTGGGTGCTTAAATCTATACGGACTTTTAGAGGTAACAACTTATATCTATTTATTTATAAGTTAACAACTTATATCAACTTATAAGTTAAATAATAATTATTTAATTAATAAAAATAAAGTATTAGTATTAGCTTTTATAATACACAAATCTATTGAAAATTAACGAGATATTAAGAACTAAGTATTAACAGGATCAACCAAAATTAAATTTATTGCATCTAAAATATTTATTGGTTCCGTATTATAATAATAATCATATATAATTTTCATTTAAAACAAAAAAAAAAATTCATTTTTACATTGTGCGTTTCAATGATTTTTTTTTTTATCATCATCCTTCTCATCATTAAATTGTTGTAGTATATGGGTTTTTATCAAAATTATTATAATTCTCAATTTATACCGAAGTCCACAAAATAAATAATATATAACTAATTAGAGTGATAAACATTCTTACATTTTTTATGTTAATAATATTGAAATAGTTCAGATATGTCTTTCGTGTAAAAAAATTTATTCTTTCGAATCTGGCGGAAAGTTATGGAACCTGCTAGGAGCAGTAAGGTTGTATCTTTGTTTGTATTATTACTTTTATAGAAGAATGAATTTTTATTTGGCAATTTGCATTGACAAAATACAGTTTTGTAAATAATGTAATTATTTATTTTGACTGGAATAAATTGTATTTATAAATATAGTAGAAATTAATAATAGAAGCAAATAGATTTTTCTAATGTTTTCCTAGAAATATAACGACAATATATAAGCAAAAACTGTTCACTGGCACAGTATGTATCGTTAGTTAGTTCCGATCGCTACAATTCGTTCATCTCATCCTCTGAAGATATAACCTAACGGTGGTTCCGGAGGTAAAACAAAAACAAAAAAAAAAAAAAAAAAAAAAAATTGACAAATTTGTCATGCTTTTTAATATTTCTCGTTAAGCAAATTAATCAGAATTTTAATATACTCTGATTTTATAAAAAATAGGTTATGTTTTATCTTTTTTTTTTTTAGTAATACTACCACCATTAGGTAGCATTACATCAGAGGATGAGATATGAAATAATTGATAGCCGCGCGCCGGCAGGTTATGTTTCATGCATGTTTTTAAATGGCACAGGCTACAGTCACATGTTTTAATCTATTCTTGAAAATAAAAATAAAAACTTCATATTTCCGTGTTATTCCTTCACATGGCGCAAGCTATTAGGGTTCAGAAAATACTAGGATATAAAAATTTTATTATAAAAATTTTTTAATAAATTATACTTATAAATGTAATGGAATTTGAATAAAAAAAAATTATTAAATACGAAAAATAAAATTAATACAGAATTACATATATATATTAATTAAATATAATTAACATTAAATTAGAATTAATGAATAGAATTACAGGATTAGAGAACATTAGAGAATTAACAAAAACGGTAATAAATGTAGTAATATCTTTTGTGTATTATTATGATGAAGAGTAAACAAAGAGCAATTATAGCTGAATTAGATCGGCTGGTCTATGATAAGGTAAGAGTCCATAGAATTGGATGGCACGGCGAAGTTAACGAGCTATGTTTATAGTTATATATTTTGAAATGAAAATAGGAAAAAAATTAAAAAATAAGCGTGGAAACATTATATTTCAAATCAATTAGATTTGTAATAAAGAATACTTTCCAAAAATACCTCGAATTTTGTTACACAAAGTTTTTTTCTTCCATTTCATTAACTTTAGGACTGGAATATGTTTCTTTTTCCTCAAAAATATTGGTTTACGAATCATGTCGCTAGGTACTTGATAGTACTAGGTAAAGTATAAAAACATTTTTTTTTTTGGTTTTTTTTTGTTTAACCTCCGGAACCACCGTTAAGATATATCTTCAGATGATGACATGAATGAATTGTAGTGTGTGTGAAAAATGCCATGTCTGACTGGGATTCGAACTTGGAACTTCCGGATGAAAGGCTGGACACTACCACTCAGCCACGGAGGCCGGCGGTACAAAAACGTGATAATGTACTTGAAATAATAAAATTCTAAAGAAAATATATTACAGATTGTTTTAATATTAAATGATATTAACTAAATGAAAGTACTAAAGATAAAAATAATATTTTCAATTCCAAGAAATAAATTAAAGTATTAGTTTTTTTGAAGATTTTATTTTTAAACTCGACTATTTTATAATTTCTGGGTAAAAAATTAAGATACCAACTTGCGTGTGTGTAATCTTTAAATATCTCTCTCTAAATATTCAAAAGCAATTTCTAAATTTTTAAAATTCTTCTTTGATAGGAGTGAAGAAAAAGGTAAAACAATTTTGAACAACGATTGTAAATTTTCCATTTTTTCGACTATACTAAACAAGATATTAGCTTAATATCATATAAAAATACTTCACATATCATATAAAGCCCAAAGCTACTTCAGATATCAGCTTTGGGCTAACAAATACTTATAAGATAAATATCTTAAAACTGTTTTTGGTTTTTTGAATTTCGATTTTTTAAGAAGTGCGATAGTGTACGCAATTTGTTGTGTTGAGCAGCGGTGCTACCAACACAGCCACTGTTACTGTATGTGAGACGCGACTGGTTGCACTTTTTTTTTTTTTGACGATGTTGAAGGGATGCCATTTACGCACGCCACCGCAGGCTCTTCGCGGGGTTGTCGGGCTCGGACCCATGACGCAATCCGTCTCAGGCTAGCTAACAGGCTAACAGGTTCCGCCAAGATGTTCTTAGGCGTAATTGACCTGCCCCATACCGACTAAACCACCCTCACCGCTCTTCTCCGCCCCGAGACCGGAACCGCAGTTAAGCACAACTCAGTCTCGGGTGAATATTCCGAGTGTTCTCGGAATTTCTTCTCTTCATCAATCTCTCACAGGATCTGTAACATATAAATCAGAGATAAGATACCATTCGCCCATCATCACTCACACCTTTTTTATCTATTTATTTACTTTTTTCATTACTATTTTTATTTATTTATTTTTTTTTATGTGTAGATGTGCGTGTATGAACGTGTTCCCGCCGGGAGGTCAGGAGTCCTCGTGCGTCATCATAACCGCCCATCCCCGAACCGTGGACGCGGGGCGACTCAGCAGAAGGCTGTCCCTCTCCCCCGGCTTCACCGTGTGTGTGTGTGTGTGTGTGTGTATGTGTGTCTGTGTATTTTTCCAACTATCTCCGTGCTAGGGTTTAGGGAGTCCCCGTGCCTCATCATCGCAGCCCTTCCCTTCAATCAAGGACAAACTACGACTCCGCAGAGGGCTGTTCCCTCCCCCCCAGTCCTATTCTCCTTATTGATTCTCCCAGTCCTCAACCACTTCTTCTTTAATCTTTATTACTAATGTGATCCATTTTCTGATCTTTTCGCATCCTGTTGAATTACTCAGCATAGTTGTCATCACCTCATTAAGCGTCGTCTCTGTTGCATTTAATTCGCTTTTAATGTCCTTCCATCGGGAACATTCCATGAAGGTTTGTTCCATCGTGTCCGTTTCTCCACAATAGTGATAATTCTTCTAATCCCTTCTTTTAAAACGGAAGAAATAGTCGTTAAATGTCCCCTGGCCGGTGAGGAACTGGGAGAGGTAGAAGTCCACCTCCCCGTGATTCTTCCCCAGCTACGAGCCCAGGATTGGAATTAGCTTTCTCGTCCATGTCGCCACCACGCTCTGTTCCATATTTCTTGCCATTCTTCGTGTAGTTGCACAGCAGCATCCCCTTTCGGTACCCCATTCCATATTCTGGTTCTTTGTCTAGCAATCAGTCTAATTGGGGGAGTGCCCGAGATCACTCCCGCCGCCAGGGTCGATACAGTCCTGTAGCAGTTTGTTATTTTGAGGCAACCTCTTCTCTGTATAGCTTGCAGTCGTCTCTCATTTCTTTTTATTTTTAGAGTTACACTTGTTTTCTTTTTATTTTTACTGATTGCACTTGTCTTCGGATAGTTACTAAAAGACGTAAAATAAAATAAAAATTTACCGCAACGGGAAAGGCAAGTAACCATACAGCGCAGCTTAAGACGCGATGAGGATGTTAGTATATATATGTTGCCATGAATATTAAATACTTTAATTATGAAAAATTATAGGCGGACTTAATATGAGTCAAAAGTCATTCTGGAAGTTATATTAAATTACGAAATAACAGTTTGCATAAACGGTATGTACAAAAATCGTTTTATGTTATATTTATAAAACCTATCTATATTATTTTTCCGTCGCAAAAGATGAAACATAGTATTTAAATGGCTTTCATCCAGATAATTCAACATGGTGATGATCATCTATGTATGCTGCTTTTCAGGAATTTGTAAATCTGATCACTATTTAAAATTTTATATATTAATTAATGAATTACAAACAAATAGATGTACAACGCTATAAATATTTCGTTTGTCGTTAATGAAGTAGAAACATTATGCCAGTAGGAAAAAAATTAAAAAAAAATTTTTTTTTCAGGAAAAAGATTCTGCACATCGTATAAATTATGCATTTGGTATCATTTGTGATGTTTTGTATACAGTTCTGTATTGTAATAATGGACAAGAAGTATGGAATGAGGTATTTCATAGCTAATAATATATAATATTTTAATTTAGTTATCGGTGGTTTGCAACAGTCCGAATATTTTATTGTTGATAATATTCATTAAATATTTATGTGATTAATCAGCTTTTTAAGTTTGTTTTTTTATGCACTCACGGTAATACCTTTAACAATTATTTACTGTTTAACTGGGTTAAATACGCTATTTGGAAATTGTTATTCTGCTTAGCGTAATTTTATTTTCCCGCCTAGACTGAGCTGACTCTTGAAAGGAAAGTATTGTAATTTGTCCATTTTAGGCATATCTAGACATTTTAGTCGGTTTTCACCGACTCTTGACGTTTTGACACCTAAGGAACCTAAATATCAAAAACCTGGATGGAAATTTTCCGAGTTTTAATTTTCGTATGAACGTGAGTTCGAAGTTAGCCTCTAAATATATCTTTAGAACTACTTGACCGATTTTTACTAAACTTTTACTTCTATATATGGGCAGACTACTTCTACATATGGGGCATTGGTGCCAACAAATCTTCAACTTAAAAGATCAAGGGGTAAGGCTGTAGAGCAATGTCACTCTTAGTATCTCAAGATTTCTCCTAATAAAGGTCAGATTTTCCTAAGGCACATTTTATTAACCAACAGTTGCAGCTTGTAGCTAAAATTAATGGGGATGCTGCTCCAGAAAATTTTTTTGGAACCTGTTCAAGGCCATGGATAAAATTTTCTGTAAAATAAAAGAACCAAAAAAAAAAATCAATCAAATAGAAGAGCTGGAAGCAAAATAATTTAATTTTATCACAAAAAATTATTTACAATAATATGGTACATTTGGTATTCGGTTTGAGAAGCTTAGTTTAAATTTTTATGTACACCGTTCTATGTAAAGAATTTTATATCTTTTTTATAAAATAGGATATAACTACTGACATTAAGCTTAAGGATTATATATTGTACAAACATAAAGTAAGAGTTAAAGAAAAAAAACTCATTATAATAAATGTTATCGATAATATTAAGTGGAAATTGGGGGTGCTGCACTTTCATAGTGCCTATACGCGAGCCACTATTGGTTAATAATTAAAAAATAACAATTTTTGCCAAAAAAGATTTTGCAAAATTGTACTTTGATCCAAAAAAAAAAAAAAAAATGCTGTCGTAGTCGTCCGTATGTTGTGATGTCACAGGTAAGCGATTTAATTAACTAAATGAATAATATTTAAAGTGGAACAAAAGTAATTCAGTCTGGTAGGGTCTTGAATTCGAGCGCCCGATCGACTCGTATCTGGTGCGTTAAGCTTCCAGGCTATGTATGTTGTGATGGCCCAAGCTGTATGTTCAGCTTTCTTATTTTTAACATAATCTGTTCTAGTATAATATTTGTTAAGTTAATTTTAAATAGTAAAAATATACGCTAAAAAAAAAGAAAACCAATATATTCTGAGAAGAATAAATATTTTCCTTCTATCAGTACATAACTTTAATAGCAAAATATATTACAAGAATATATAAATTAAAAAATCTCTCAAAAGTGGGTCAATTCCATAATTTAAAAATACCAGTCTCATTTTTACCTCACATGTATCTAGTATCATTTAAAATATACCTGGTAGGTAATATTTTTATTAGGATTTCTTTAAAATTAGGAACATCATTTTAGAAAATATTTATTTTTTGTTTAACCTCCGGAGTCGCCGTTAAGGTATATCTTCAGAGGATGAGATGAATGAATTGTAGCGAGTGTGAAAAATGCCATGCCTGACCGGGATTC